>OX235274.1:60271918-60354035 GCA_944472155.2 Trichobilharzia szidati | reverse complement strand
CATGAATTCATTATAACTTTTAGTGATTGACTGTATCGACGTTCGCGAGTTGTACGGATTATACTAACGCAAGATCTTATACCAACAACCACTATAGTGTTCGTTCTTCGAGTACCAAATGGTAAAGCAAAAGACCAGATTTTGTCGTCCAAAGTACGTATTATATTTCGGGACAAAATCGCGGGTAGAGGCGAATGCTTAGCTAGCTAGTAATCGTGCACGCACGTGACACGACGGAGCACCAAATGGCGGGGATGCTTGACCGTAAGCCTTCAGCTAAACAAGTCGACTTAAACAGTGATGGTCAGCATCCAATGTTGAGTGATGATTGCTGTGGTTAATAATTTTGGGGAATTATTTACCGCTACAGCTCACTCCCCCCCTAGTGGGTTTGTGAGGACCCTAAGACATGACCAGCCGGAAGTAAAAAAATCTCGATGGTTCCCTTATGGGTGAAAAAAATCTTCCGAGCGGCTTGATTGAGAGCCTGCTGGTCTGTCTGCCTATGCTAATAGGGTGTCTGTACATAGCTTCCTCAGTGTTGTTCGTTGGATCCCGTGCTTCGTCTGTTTCCTGTCCAGTGCCCGTTGCACCTGGAAAAGAAAACAAGAATGCTGAGAACCTTGTCAAGAAAAATGTACCAAATAAGCGTGTTTTTTTTTCAAAAAAAAATATGACATGCATCTACTATACAGTAAAATAATGTAAAGTTCAAAATATCGGGAAAAAAAAATATACATCTAATTTAATTTTATGTACGGTTATAGGAAAAATATCATTTACTTGTGTTAAATGACGCAACATAAAAAAAATTGATGTGTCACTCAGTTATGTGAGATAGGTGTGAAGGTATTCTGGGAATCTAACGTGACGTCCAGAACGCGTTTTTTTAGAGTGATCGACTGAAGGTTCAGTGGCTTTCGCCGTGCTAGGGAGTTCTTCGAAGACTGAAGTAGATTCAATTACTTGTGAATTATTGGGTACGTTAAGCTCCAGGCTAATAGGATTACCTTCCAAGTAAGCCGGTTTCAGACGGTCGATACTGACGGTGTCTTCGCGGCCTTTTTTGTCTAAAACGAAGAATTTATCAGTACGTTTAATCACTTTATATGGTCCGTCATATGGGGGTTCTAGAGGACGACGTACCGAGTCGCGACGAACAAATACGTGTGAAGAAGTTTTTAAACAAGGGTGAACAAAAACATCAATGGACTGTGGTCGGAGGGGAGCAGGTTTAACTGAACGCATAGCGTTTGTAAGCCTGCTGACGTATGAGGAGTGATCTACTACTGGTGGGAAGCTCGAGGGAGAAACAAACTCACCTGGCAGTCGTAGTGTTGTGCCATATACTAGCTCAGAGGTAGTACAACCAGCATCGGTTTTTAAGGCGTTTCGTATCCCTAGGAGAACTAACGGAAGGGATTCAGTCCAGTGGGTGTTATTTGCAGCTGATAAACCAGCTTTCAACTGTCTGTGTAGACGTTCTACCATACCATTCGCTTGAGGATGGTAGGCTGTCGTTCGAAAACGCATGCAACCAAGGATTTTAGTCAAAGCGAAGAATAAACCGCTTTCGAATTGCCGCCCACGATCAGTTGTTATGGAAGATGGGCATCCAAAGTTTGCGATCCATCTCTCTACAAAGACGCGTGCGACAGTTTCGGCAGATATATCCTTGATGGGTACTGCTTCAGGCCATCGTGTGAAGCGATCGATGCAGGTTAACACATAGGTGTATCCATGAGATTCTGGAAGGGGGCCAACTAAATCTATATGGACGTGTTCGAAACGGGCATCAGGGATAAGAAAAGTGCCAAGGGGGCTTTTAGTGTGTCTTATTACCTTGCACTTTTGGCAAGCTAAGCACGTCTGTGCCCATTCCCTTACTTCCTTGTTAATACCAGGCCAGCAAAACCTACTAGTTACGAGTTTGACAGTAGTTCGAATACCTGGATGGGATAAGCCATGCAACGTATTGAAGACGTTACGGCGATAACTTTTAGGCACAATGGGGCGAGGAGTACTAGTGGAAATGTCACACAGAATAGTATCCTTTCCTATACCTAAGGGTTTCTTGGCTAGTTGTAGAGTTGTTTTCGACAACTCACGCTGAAGCTCAATATCTTCTTTTTGAAGACGAGCCAGTTTTACAAGGTCTATGCCATCGATTTGGGTGAAAGAACAAATACGTGACAAGGCATCTGCCACAGTGTTGTTCACTCCGGAAACATGGCGAATATCTGATGAAAACTGTGAAACATAATCTAGTTGTCGCGATTCCCTGGGTGAATACTTATCTGAAGTTGAGTTCAGAGAGTACGTCAGAGGTTTGTGGTCAGTGAAAATGGTGAATTCACGACCCTCAACTGAATGTCGAAAATGACGTATAGCACAGTACATAGCTAGAAGTTCCCTTCCGAATGTGCTGTACTTCGTTTCAGCTACTTGAAGGCGCCTCGAGAAAAAGGCGAGTGGTTGCCATTCGTTGTTAACTAGTTGTTGCAGAACTGCGCCGATTGCAGTGTCTGATGCATCAACCGAGATACTCAACGGTGCCGTTGGATCTTGATACATAAGAAGGGTGGCATCTGCAATAGCTTTCTTTACCTGAGTAAAAGCATGTCGAGCAGACGTGTCGAGTTCGATAGCCTTGTTGTTCCCTCGAAGGAGATCGGTTAATGGCTGAATTAGAGAAGCACAATTAGGAATAAAACGTCGGTAATAACTTACCAAGCCGTTAAAAGTGCGAAGGCATTTTACTGTCTTTGGCTCCGGAAAGTTCAGTATTGCTTCGACTTTGGTAGCCAGTGGGCGAATACCCTGGCAGTCAATAGTGTGACCCAGAAAATCGAGTGAGCCAACGCCTATTTGACACTTCTGTATATTGATGGTAACACCATGTTGGCGTAACCTTTCAAATGCCAAGTCCAAGTGTCTAAGGTGAGTTTCCTTATCTGGACTGGCAATGAGGCAGTCGTCTAAGTATGCGTATACAAAGTCGAGACCGCGAAATACTTCGTTGATGAAGCGTTGGAATGTTTGTGCCGCATTCCGGAGGCCGAATGGCATACGTAGGAATTCAAAAAGTCCGAAGGGCGTGATGATAGCCGTTTTCGGAATATCTTCCGTTGCCATCGGGATTTGGTTATATGCTTTAACCAAGTCGATTTTGGAGAATATAGATGCTCCAGATAACGTTGCCGTCAAGTCGTGTATGTGAGGCAATGGGTAGCAATCGGGGGTAGTTTTGGCGTTGACTCGCCGGTAATCACCAGTGGGTCGCCAATCGTTGCTATCCTTTTTCGGTACCATATGCAACGGGCATGCCCATGGACTATTCGATGGTCGAATGATGCCAAGGGTGAGCATATGATCGAATTCGTTTCTGGCAATTCTCAGTTTATCAGGGGCCAGTCGTCGTGCTTTAGATGTCACGGGCTGTCCTGAGGTTATGATGTGGTGCATAACATTGCTGGTTATACACGGGAGATCGTTAGATGGGCAATTCAGTTCCGGATATTTGTCAACAATCGGTTGAAAAGTTGGATCGGGGATTGCTTTCATCTTAACGATTGACAAGCTTGGGCCTACGTAAGTTATGCCTTTGATAGACAAACTAGTAGTGTTGTCAATTAGTCGTTTACGGCGGACGTCTACGAGCAAATCATGATGATTAAGTAGGTCCGTGCCGATGATGGGCATTGTGACGTCAGCGATTAGGAAAATCCACTGAATAGGTTTGCGTAAACCTACGTTCAGATAGACGTATTTCCGACCATAGGTTGCAATTGGTTTTCCATTTGCAGCCTGTAGGTTGAAGTTAGGATCCTTCTGTCGATCTGCTGCTGTAGCAGGAAGGACGCTGACTTCGGCGCCTGTGTCGACTAGATATCTAGTCTGGCTAATTACATCATGGATGTAAAGTAAGCGGCTAGTGCCACCGGCGACGGTTGCCGCTAACGCGTGCCGGCGGGATAGTTTCCCACAGACTTGGAGGCTTTGCCGAAATCACAAGGTTTTCGACAACATTTCGCTTCCTTGCCATAGGTGTTGTGATACCAACACCAGTCAGGATTTTTGACAGAACGTGTGTTGGACTTAGATCGTCCACGTGCGTTTAGCCGTTGAGGGGATTTAGAACGACGATAGGAGGAATTGCTAGGCTTGTTTGACCTAAGCATCTGCTGGACGGAGTTGATTAACTGTATCATTGCAGAATCCTTCTTCGAAGTCTGTTCAGTAACAGAGTATACTTCGGTGACTGGCCGTTTCGTTATCTCTAGAATTCTATCTGCAGAGACAGCTAAGTCATCCATAAGAACACCCTGAAGTGTCACAAGTACAGTCTGAACTGACTGTGGCAGTTTCGATAAAAATAGTTCTCTGAACAGTCCTTCATCGAACTGACTTTGGCCAATGATCTCTTTCATTCTTGCCAGCATGCTCACGGCTGACTGATCTCCTAACTCGATGTTACGAAATAACTCATCCAGACGTTGTCGATCTGTGAGAACGTTTCTCTTGAGGATGGATGCTTTTAGCAACTCGTACGAGTTACTTACCGACATCTGCAGAGTTACGCACCTGCTGAATTCCCGCGGTAGGGCGTGAATAACTGCAAGGAACTGTGAACGTTGATCAGTTATGCCATGTTCACAAAAATCAGACTCAGCAATCTGAAACCACGTTTCAGCATTATCTGGCCAATATGGTACTAGCTGGATTGTTTTGGCGGTTGAGCGAATCTGAATAACCTTGGGGCTAGGATCACTCATGACGAAAAGTATGCCGATAACAATATAGTACAAGAATAAACACAAAAAGGAACGAACTCCCCGGGTTTATCTGCGTGTGAATTGAAGATGTAGTTCGTAACGTCGGGCTCACCAGTTTAGGGGACGAAGGTATCGACGTTCGCGAGTTGTACGGATTATACTAACGCAAGATCTTATACCAACAACCACTATAGTGTTCGTTCTTCGAGTACCAAATGGTAAAGCAAAAGACCAGATTTTGTCGTCCAAATACGATATATATTTTGGGACCAAATCGCGGGTAGGAATGAATGCTTAGCTAGCTAGTAATCGTGCACGCACGTGACACGACGAAGCACCAAATGGCGGGGATGCTTGACCGTAAGCCTTCAGCTAAACAAGTCGACTTAAACAGTGATGGTCAGCATCCAATGTTGAGTGATGATTGCTGTGGTTAATAATTTTGGGGAATTATTTACCGCTACAGAACCATTAATCCCAAAACTAACCGTAAGGAATTGAAGGCATTGGCAGTTTTCTCATATAAAGAAGGGTCATGTGAAATCATAAGCGTGATTTTCAAATAAAACAGAAATCAGGGTGATACTGAAATCTACCAACTCCCCCAGACACAAGCTTGGCAGACCAAAGGACCCAAATGAATCAATTAGACAAAATATTTTGACCTACAGAATACTCAGTAATGACTGTGAGATCAACTACATATGTCAGTCAATTCATGGGAATATAAGAATTTAGCTTATTGTAGAATAAGTGACCCCACAAAAGTAAACAGCTTAGAGAAAAACTTGGCTATCTCATTGCATGCATTAACAGACAATTACATATTAGGATGGGAGAGAAGTATATGCACTTGGTGGGAGAGGACGATCACTAAACTCGTATTCCTTAAATTAACAACTAACACGTGTGACGGTAACGTTACAACGCCGGTAAAATCAATAGATAAGAAATAATCTAACTGTGTAGAAGAATCCTGAAAGTTGAGTAGGTGTAGTGGTATGATTATGAAGAACAAACTGCACTCGAAACACCATCAGTAAATAATGCTGTATCACTGCATTTTTATCAGACAAAATTATCCAATAATAGAATTATGCCTTACAACAGTGTCCAAATTTTATACTTGTATCAAGGGAAAATAAATCCTCGGAATGAAATAGGAAGTAAAAGAGTAAATCTTAATTCTAGTGTTTAAAGAAACAATTAATCACTTTCTGTCAATCAGATTTTTCGATTCCAATATGACTTCACAATATAATATATTGTAACAAGTTCACTTTATACTCATACTTATGCAACAGTAACAAATGATGATACCGATCCAAGGGGTGAAGATAAACACTATGGCGTCTCAAGTTTACCTCGCCTAGATTTCACTCGTCTTTCAATGGGCAGAACAGTGGCGGTCAGTTTGATTTTTAACTTCCCGTACGTAGGTGATATCGTGTATGCTTTTGTGTGGTTTTGTTATTCGTGGTTTGTGAAAAGCTATGATAAATATAAATGTAACATGTAACTATGATCCTGTGGGTTCCAATGCATTTCTTGAGTTGTGGCTATACATACAATATTTTCTCCGTCGATATTTCTCGATCATGTAGTCTAATGTTCTGTGTTTCTTAAGAATTAAATGTAATAAGTTGTGACAGCAATGTGAGCCAATTAATGAAGCCATTTTTAGAAGTTCATCACATGTATTCGGTGCAGATGGAAACAGCACAGGTGTTATTGAAAGTTTTCGTGGTATAATACCAAGATGACGTTTCCCATGCCAGAAGGAAGGTGGGAATGCATTGGAGGACTTAAAAAAGGGAACCTCATAAATTAACATTGTAGGCATTTTGCACACATAGCGTTCCTATTTCGAGGAAAAATTGGAGAATGAGAGATACTACATTATAGTTAGACAACATTATGGAACGTTTATCTAGTGTGTATGTTTATTTCTAATATTTTGTCCATCAGACCACTAACAAAGTATTGTCAAGTGTATTCTTGTAGTATGATTCGATGGCACAATTACTAGCAGTTAATGATATTATACACGCGTAATTTTCATGATATTCTCCGCACCATTAATTTGTTCCACATTTCAAAAGAAATGTAAACTATAATAGCTTAATTTATTGAATACCTAAATCGTACATGACCATGCCGGTTAATCATATAAATGCTTAATGGGTAACTCTAAGCTATAGCAACTCAAAACGAAACCATTCAGATGAGTCCGTGGTATATAGGCGGAATTCTGGGTTCTGTACACGAATTACGTTGCAAACATCATCCTAATCTAGTGTTTAAGTACCAGTTAGACCATAGACTTATTGGAAGGGGGAAAACTTGTACCCAACACTCATACCTGGGCTGTTTTCATAACGTTGTCAATAATGCGAACTATTTCGTTCATCCTTTCGATGTGGCCCACACAAACACCATCGGAAGTTTATACAGTCACCTGAAAATGATGATCGGAGCGGTGAATGAGTCAAGAAACATGACGACTTACAGTTATCTCCAGGAATTTACGCACAAAAATTTGTTTGAAATATTTTTGAGAACTCCAGTGAGAGACTGGAAGGTTTTCTTGGAATATAAGCAGGGAAGTTACCCAATGTAACTACTTTTTAACGTTGCATTACTTCCATATAAACGTCTTTTTCAAGTTACGCACTTCTGTTTCGGAGGCATCTGAGTGAACAACAGGGACTAGTCAGGGTCCTTATTGGGTGATTTCCTTTGGGCCGCTACAATTCAGAGTCACCGCCTAATTTATGTAAATGAACTATCATTACTACTTGGCGATAGTGAATTTAACCTGTATCACTTTTAGGAATGTCGAGTCTTTATGGAATCTCTCAGTTACTCAAATTCAATGGGAAGCTGATGGAGGTGCATTCGGACGAAGACATCCGAAATTCGCTGATGACTGTTTTACGAATTATCACCAGATACATTTGTATAATCAGTTATAGGAACTGATCATACTTATAACAATAGTGGAAGGTAAGTTTACTCATTCACTTATAACCGTGCAGATATTCTTCGTTCCAGTTTGTGGTACCAGATAACTTTGGATGTGGGCATACACTTCTGTTTGCTTGAATTGAAAAAGGATTTAAACGTGACATAATTTGGATACTGAACAGTTTCCGTCGAATAATGAGGGATACTTTCAACACGAAGAATTTCATCTTGAACTGTGTTCAGCCAGAATATGTAAATAAATTTATTCCCGTAGCAGTGAAATAAAACTTTTTACATAATATTCTTCTGTTCTATTTGATATGGTTACAGTGGGAGTACGGCATGCTAGACCGATACTCCATAGGATATGGAAATTTTACCATACGTAAGTGGGATTTCGTACGGAAACTATCTATTAATGTGGGTGATGAAGTATAAGGACTTTAGTCAAGCCTAAACATCTGCCTAAAGTTATGAGATTACGTCTCCTAGCCATACGTGAATCTGCAGGAACCAGTGACAAAAATAACCTAACCTATGCGTTCAAAATATTAGAATATAGCTTGGGCGCTGCAGTAGAGTCGGATTTCGTCACAGATTAAGTGCATTCAAAAGCAGTACATTAATATTATTTCGCTTAATGCGTGATGTCAATCCATATGATTATTGGTTTCAAAGCATAATGAGGGATGAAGTCTACATGAGACGAATAATTGAGTAGAGCAATTGTAGCACTATTTCATCTACATTGAATTATGCCACCAATCACTTTCCCAAGTCTCATTGATAAATCAAGTCTCATCTCGTCATGATAACAGATTTATTTTCATTCAAGTAGAATAACATTAGGTACATTTTTATTTATTTATTTATTTTTGATTATAGCTTGATTTCACATCATATTTTTGGTACAAGTATGGAATTTTCATCATGTGATATCGGTAGCCGACCACTGATATCAGGTGTGCGTCGGCAGGGGATAGAACCCCGTACCATCAGCATGGTCAGCGAGAGTCCTTAACCGCTGTGCCACCGACCATGGATGTGAGGTGTATTTAATGAAAAATAATAGCAAGCAGATGTCTGTACAAAATTATCTGTCATAATTATTTCGGCGATGTTGAATCGCTGCGACCAGATTGACTGACGTTCCCGAACTTCTGTCTATAAATGAATGAAGTATATTGCTGAAATCATTAAACACTTTATACTTGCCTACCTTTTCTGAGATAGGTTCACTCTCCTTCCTCATTCTGTGGTCATGAGACCATTCTTCTGTGGTTTTACTGTGACATACATTGTTCCCCTTGTCAAGTATAGCACTAAGTAAATGACGAATTGATGATGTAGCGTCATTCTGAACTTTGGAACATGGCTCGTGCATCTAAAAGATAGCAGTTATGGGAACTGGGGTAACACCTGTTCCTATCTGTTCAAAGTATTTCCTTCGACGAAGCTTCTTATCGACAATTTGCAGTATTCCTATTAATTTGATTGGAAGCTGGATTTCGTGTTAATTTTCATCGACTGTCCCTTCACGGATAATAGCATGCGGTAACTGCATATGCTTGAGCATTTTAACCTAAACATCACAAAGTCCCTCTAGACAAGCTATTAATAATAAATGGTTAAAAAATATGAGACATAAGTGCAATTTCTATATCCCTCATAGCCTCAGATAATTCCCGGATGAGCTCAGAATACTTTAGTGATCTGAAAATGAATGATTACTAGGACTGATATGACTTACGTAACATGTGTACCGATATTGGGATGCAGATGAAAGCTGCTTCTTCATTGAAAGGTGATACAAATTGTAAGCGGTGTTACATTCAGAAGGACCATCTTTAATATTCTTCCTGTTCCAATGTACACCAATATCAAGATAAGCTGATGCCACTTGATGCACTAAGCAGTTACGGTTTTCCTAAATTCCATGAGGTAATGTAAACTCCACCAGTATCACATCTTTGGCTGAGCGATTTTAACCATGAACTCCATCAAAACGGACATAATCGCAGCAAAATTCACTCATCATATGATGTCTTCGGTGACCTTATTATCTATGAAAAGCCTGAATCCCAAAGAATAACAACTTCGACATTAACCATTGTCTGTTACTTATTTATTTTATCTATTTAAATACAGGAAACTTTGTACAATACGGCACCAAGAAGATGCGCTACACAATATTAATAAAACGATATAGATAAATAGTTTTCAAAAAATATAGGTGGAGAATGGATAAAGAACTTCAGCTAGAAGAAAAACAGTCATACTTGACAGGCTCAGACAGCATTCGTCAACTATCATCAGGAAGGGAAGAAAGAAGGAAATTGCTGCACGTTCGCTATTGATTACGATTCCTGGCCACATCCGATGAAGTTTGGAGCTATCGATTCGAGCTATCTCTCGGAATACAACCAGGGAGTCGTGACACACCAACCGATGCTATCTAGCACAAACATCCTTCATCCCACGACGCCACGTCAAGGGCTGACCACCTCTCCGACTTTTCCATCCTGTCCCAAGGCTAGCGAACGGAGACCTGTACGGAAGCCTGTGGGATGACATTCGCAGCACATGCCCAAGCCGGTGTTTCCAGATGATGACACACAATGAATGGTGATCTCCACTGTGCTCAAACACACGCCGCCGAACCTCAGAGGTACTCACGTAGTGGTGCCATCGAACGCAAGCAATCCTTCGGAGACAGCAGTGATCGAATACGCCAAGTCGCCGCACATCCTCAGCTCGGAGAGGCCAGGTTTCACAGGTGTAGGGCCAGACAGTCCACATCGAAGCATTGTATACCCGACCTTTGACAGCCAGGCTAGCGTCACGACGTTGCCACAGGTCGCTCAAGTTAACCCATGCCACCCTAGCCTTCATGATACGGTTGGAAATCGTATGCGTCACCCCTCCGCGAGCACTTACACAGCTACCCAGATTCACAAACTTATCAACAACTTCAAGTGGTTCACCCGCGAAAGCGAGTACAGGTACAGGCTTCTGCCAGTCTTGTAACAGTACTTTCCATTAAGAAGGTGCAAAGCAAATACCATACTTACAGGCATTGATCGCTAACTGACTAAGTGCGATTCGGGCAGCTTGCATGCTATCGCACAGTAAGACGATATCGTCTGCATCCTCGAGTCGAAAAGTCTATCTCCAGGGAGCAGATCCACACAACCTTCACACACATCCTTCAGAGCTGACTCCAGAATGTCATCGATGGCAAAGTTAAAGAGAAATGGAGAGATTGGGCAACCCTGTCTAACCCCACTGCGGGTTGGGAACAGTGATGGTAGTTGGTTGTATGCCCTCACTCTGCCTGAGGTGTCTCTGCATAGAGCTTTCACGACGTTCACAAACTTCTCAAGTACAGCTTCGTCTAACAGACAGTTTCAGAGCACAATTCTGTCCACCGAATCGAGGGCAGCCCGAATATCAAGAAACACAACGATTGTTGGCTTGCAATACGTGTGGCAGTGCTGCAAAAACTGATGAACGGTGAGCACCCATGACCTGAACGAAACCCAGCCTGCTCTTCAAGAATCAACCCTTCACGAGTTTTGCGCAGCCTGTGAAGCAAGACAGCAGCCAATATTTTAGACGCGACTGGTAGCAGACTGATACCCCTATGACTGTAACACGAGTTACGTCGACCCTTTTTAAAGATCGGGACGATAATGGTTTTGTTCCGCACTCATGGTACAATCTCAGTTTCCCATACCTTCCCAAGATACGATGCTTCACACACCAAAACTATGTAGAGGAATTGACTTCAAGCTTTAATTTTTTAAATAACGAAAAATACCCATTTATTCATAAGTAAAAAACTGTGTTTTTTAATTTTTTCTCAATTATTTGTAATCCATCCAACACATACTTGGGCATTTTGTTAACGCGAAGACGGTATTTCTATATTTCTTAATGTGCTCAATTGAATGACTAGTTAGTAGATTGTACCCACAAACTAGTGTCAAAAAGGACAGCAACCACGTAATTTCACCATAAGTAAAATTTATGTAATTTCCAATATCCAATATTCAATATCGTTTTTACGAGCTAGTATAAACCAATTTGATTTCCTTGTGCTCGCCTCTTGATTGTGAGGTAGAGGTTCCTGATCTTATCCATGCCTGTAAAACTGGTGCGTCCCACATAGATAGGAATAAATTTATTATTAATAATAAATAATCCAATTAAAGCCATTACCAGACCCTCGCCACCACCCTTAAAAAAGGCCGGGGATAGATTTTCTGGGCCGAGTGCCTTATGGCGTTTTAGTACTTGAAGTTCCTTGCGGAGCTCCGCTTTGTTTGGCGGGTCGGTGCCAACCAACCAAGGAGCACTGTACCTAGTGACAGCGGATACTGGAGACGGTCGCCAGCTAAACTGTTTCTCGAAATGCTCTGCCCAGCATTCCAGGCGTATTTTCAGGGGGGCTATTGGCGTGCCTCCTGCCTCACGGACCGTCTCGCTGATACCTTGTTTCTTGCTGCCGGTGGTTCGCATGAGTTGAAACAGCTTCCGACTGTTGCCAGATGCAGCAGCTGACTCCACCTCACATGCACGTTCTGACTATCAGGCTTCGTGGTCTTTACGTAAACACTGTCTAATCTTGCTCGTAAGCAACTTTTGCTTATTGTTGTATTCGCTGCCAGCCGGAGTGGACCGGCGTTCATCCAGAAAATGCGTGAAACTTGCAGAAATCCAGTGGATTTTAGAGGAGCATTCTTTTAGGCCGCAAGCTACTACAGTTGCCATTTGTATGGCGTCTTGCAGATGAAGCCAGTGTTCATCAGTGCTGCTTGGGGGGTTGCTAGCAAGCAGTTGTTGTAACTCATTCTGGTATTTCAAAGAAGTAGCAGGTGTTACTAGTTCGCTCATATCAACAATTAGATGATACCGTTTATGAATCCCACCAAATCGCAAGACGAACTTGTCACACACTGACGCATGATCGGAGTCCAGGCATGTGCACCAGAATGAGCGGCAGTCTTGTATGCATCCTCGTCACCGGAAACCAACAGCAATATGATCAGTCTGATTCCAAGCTGGATTCACAGAGTGAGGACTCAAGGCAGCTTTACGGCGATGGTTGTGCCGGAAGTTGGGGGTGACTAGAAATAGGTTGTGGTGCGCGCAAAGCTGCAGAAGACGGTCCTCATTATCTGACCTTAACCATGCAGGCCCCACTGACCACCTGGACGATTCTCCTGTGACCTTAGACGGCCAACCTGTACATTCAAGTCCCCAGCCGGCACTGAGACATCCCTCCGAACCGCCTGTTTCAAGAGATCGCTCAGTTAGTAGTAGAACTCATCCTTAATTGCATCTGGGCTGCAGTCCGTCGGTGCATAGGCGGAGACAACAAATAGACACCGCCTATCTGGCCTACCACTACTTACTTTCGTATAAACTTCCAGCTCCACAGATCCAGTTGAGTAATGCAGCCTCGGCTCTAGCCCTTAGTGTGACACCGAGACCAGCTACGTCGCATGCGGACGACACAGGGACCCTGGACAAGCGCAGGTGGTACATACTTTTAGAACTTTCCGATGGAGAGAATAATCGAAGCAGTTCACTGGAATCTTGACTATGGGCTTCCGAAATGCAGAAGACACCCATAGCGAGGCTTTCCGACGTTCTTACTAAACCTGCACGTTGTCCGATTCGCACCAGTGTTCTAACATTGCAGGTGGCCAGAGTGAACGCAGCACGCGGTTTCAGGATATCTGTGTTAGTTGTCGCACTGGGGACAACCACTTCGAAGGCCACTCACTAACATTTCAAAACTGCACAGATAGGCTCGGAATTCAGAAAAAGGCTGATGAAGGTGTAGACGTCAAGGTTATTTAAAGCAAAATACAGGAGTCTATGTATAAAAGTAAAAGTAAGTTTGGAAAGAGATTTGTCACTTGAAACATCATTATTGTTTGACAGCATTATTAAGAGCAAGCGATAATTTTCACTGATAGTTGGCTGCTTCATTTTTATTCATTGTGTGAGGGCTGAGATACTGCCTGTGCGCCCAGACCGAAGCAGGCGGTTGTCTTGAGGGACCACCCCCGAGCCTTTGACATAGTGTCTAATCCGCAAGGAAGCGGAACGGCGTCAAGAGCTACCTTCCCATGGTTTCCGGTGTCCAATACAGGTTCATACGCCATCTGATCCGATTGGATTCTGGAGCCCATATACCTCACGGTAGCTGCTTTTACTGTAACCGCTAACCAAAAAACGCAGGACCTTCAGGAACATGAGTTACAGTCAGTCTAATTTGTCGGGTGACTGTAGTATTCAAGTCTGGCCACCACGATATGGTAGTAGTGTCGGCTGGGACCATTGCCTGCAGTCAACCTGCAACCATAAAATTTAAAATAGTTCACAAATATCACATCTTTAAGGATCACAAACAAAAATAAAAGTCATCTTTATGCATAATTTCCTTAAGTGCATGCGTTTCTTCGTAATAATTCATTGAGGATATCAAGACACTTTTATGCATTAGTGCGTTCATAATAAAAGAAATTATCGCTTAAACTATAGAAGTCTGAAACTAATCAAATATACCCCCATTTTCACACAGAAAGGCGCTTATAAAGACGTTGTAGGCATGAACACGATAAACCATACTGCGTATGAAGATACACTGCGATAGCCATTACCATTCCAGTAATCAGTCAGCTTGCATCTACTAAAATGACTGTGAATTATGCATTAGGACATTTGGAGGAGTTTTGCTTCAGCTTTCGAAACACTAAAAAACTTGAAACATGGAAGTGTTTCATTTGGTGGTGAAGTTGGTGAACCTAGTCACAATTTTCAGTATGTAAATGCGGCAACTTCAGTAAACATACATCCAACTATGAGGTTCACTTTCACGGGAGAGCACAGAAATAGTATATTATTCTCTTTTATAAAACAGAGTTAAGCAGATATATCAAGCGACTTCTTGGGTTAAGTAGATACTGCATTTCCTCCGACCGTCAATGAAAATTATCTTAACGTGGCAACTCACTTTATAGCTCGAGATCTAAACCACATTTATCTAATAACCCGCACCAGAGTTTGCATCATAATACTTATGGCCAGGAAGGTAAACGTTGCCGAACACCCTAGGGTTTTAGCAAAGACTCGAAGATTATTTGAAACTACCAAGCCGGTAGGCGTTAGCAGCAACCGCGGCCGGTGGCAAATGCCGCTTACTTTATATGCGAGATATGGTTAGTAAAACCCGGAACTTAGTAGGCGCGGTTTCGGAAGTCAGAGTCCTTCCTGCAAAAGAAACAGCATCCTGGAAGGAACCCATATACTTAACTTCAAATTACAGGCTGCAAATGGGAAATCCATCGCAAACTTCGGCAAGGGACATGCCTTAACGTGAGCCTATGCAAACCTGTCCAGTAGATATTGCTCCCTGCGGGTGTTTAGACGCCTATCACAGTCATCGATCCACTCATCCGCCATGATCTGCTGGCAGACGTTCATTGATGGCTGTCAGCTGGTCTAATGAAGGGTTTACCCAAGTTGGCTGGAGGTTATCGCTGATTAAGCAAACCAGAGTCGATTCAACTTTCGCTTCAGACAACAACGGTCGCGAAGACTGTGGTGGTAACTATCGTCGAAAATCAACGTACACTGAACACAATCCTATAAGACCTAACAAAACCATTCCGCTAGATACCTTACTGACAGAATGCCCGCTAATACGCAAAAGGTGGCCAACCTAAACTTTAAGCACCACTGACTACCACTGGAGTGCAACCTCAATTTTGACCTTGAATAGCCCACAGAGTTTCACCCTCATGAGTTGAAGCTTCTATTCTGCTTGATTCTAGTCAAATGCCCGCTCTAACGCAGTTGCACTTGCAATTTGGTGAGGATAAGGTTTTCTAGTATTGCCTCGATGTGGAGTCGATTAGGAAATAAAATATTTGTTCGTCTGCAGGTGTCATGAGTAAAAAAAGCTTCAGCAGGTTAGTTGATGGATGTGTGCATCGTTGTGCAATTTGATTTAGATGAGTTAGTGTCACGAGAGGTAAGTTGATGATGCTAATATTTCGTAGGAACATTTTTTGCCAGGTATTACTCGTCCCTGACCCAGATTTTGTATATTTGTAAACAGCTTGCGAGAGATGCAGCTGCTGAAACTGAAAATAGTCTTGTATAAACAGTTCATTGGTACCAGCACTGCAGCTATATCGCGCCATGAAAAATGAAGAGGCTTACTTCTTTATTAGGAGAAGGTGTCGTCATACACCTGGACGAAACTATCATATTGAAGAAAAAGTACAACCGTGGTAGTAAGCGATGTTGAGGTGATCAGCTTATATGACACCTCTCTACAGAAAGAATTCGTCGAGAGAATAGCAGATAGAAAGTCAACTGCCTTAGTACCTATTATCATTCGACTGGTGAAACAGGGAACTATAATACACACCGATGAGCATACAGGTTATAACTCTCTGTCATCCCCTGGATATTTCATCACAGATTGAACCATTCTAATGATTTTGCGGATGCCATTACAGGGACATACACCAATTCCTTCAAAGGCTTCTGTGAAGGTTGAAACCAAGATTAGAGGCATTAATGCATCGTAAAGTGATTTCATTTGAAGTCATTCAAAGGAATATATGCGTAGGATGTGGCGTAACTTTTCCACTAATACTCCTATACAAAAGTGGGAGATGTTTATATCACATGTAACAGGAAGGTACCCTATAGAGCACTTTCAAACAGTTTTGTGCATTTTTTCGTTAATATATGTAGTCCATATCCAAAAATACCTCTTTCACGTGTTTGATGCATTCAAGGTCATTTGCTCATAGGCAGTTAGTGGTGCTTACAGTCTAACTTTGACGCAAAAAAGAGACCACTACCGCGAGGGCGACAAAATCCCCAGCAAAACAGTGAAGGGCAGGCTCTTGACCAACCGTAAGGCTCTCGGGGAACCTTCATACTAACGATGGCCTGTGACATAGGATAGGTGCACAAATAGCCTAGAGAGAGGCTGAGAACCTGAAGGTCACTTAGGCATACCGTGAATGGCTGATTTCCATTTGCGCAAACGTTGCGGCTAATACACACTGAGCGTCAGTGAGGCGGGCTTTGAAATAGCAATGATAAAATTAGATAGACATATTTTTCACCTTAAGGGAACAAATTATTAAATGTAAACATTTCAAAGATGCGATATGCACTGGATCCACTTACAGACAAAGAAGTGCAAAGTTTGAAGATTTAACTTTTTCAGATGGTTGTAATGGACGGATAAGAGAGGCAAATGTGTAATATTTGCTTTTTGCGGAAGAAAAACTGTGACAGATAAATAGGAAGCTCTAGGATTCTTCAAACATATCACGGAGTGTGTGAACGATTAGCCTGTACATCTCACCACTTCCATTACTGTTCTCTCCATTTTTTTCACATAATCAGCGTGCCTAAGATAGGGGATCGTTCATCAGAGACAAGCTAAATTCATCTAATATGTATTCATCCACATATAGTTCGCAATACAGCCGAAGGTAGTCTAGGGAATACAATCCTAAATTTAGCATGGAAAGACCATATCAAGTTTTTCCTGGGAGATCCGGTGGTGATAAAAACTGCAAAGATTGGTCCAGTTCCCTTTCACCTGGGGAAAACTGACCCACATCTTGTGGATGGAATGATTAGTGGACTTTCTGATGACTATGGTGTAGCCATAAAAAATCTACAACTGAATTGTTGTACACTGTTTTTAGCGTAAATATATACTCTTTCACAATAAATTATTTTTACTTTGGTTGTATATCGTTCCATTGTAAATAAATTCGTTTATATCGGCTACCTGTATCTCTTATATTTATCATGTCAACGACATCGGATGTTTAGCCGGCACTATAGGCGAAGCAGTAAAACTGGCGTGAAATACGTCGACGTCTTAAACCGTTATTATTTTCTCAATGAGTCATCAAGCCTTCAGATTCAGATTTTCAAATTTATTGGTTGGCGACAGAAGGCTTGGAGGCTATATTAATCCTTTTCTAGTAAATTTCCGTGCTTGTCCAACATCTTGAATGAGTCAGTGGAGATTGCAGACACCACTTCTTCTGGGAGTCGGTTCCAGGAGTTTGTGATTTTGGCGTGAGAACCAGTACTCCAAGGCAATACGGTTTCTTCTCGGCTTTTGAACTCTCCTGCTATGTCTTCCAAGGCGTTCCGACCTGGTGGGAAGGAAAACAGAGAATAGGTCAGGTCCGTAGTCACTATTGAAAATATAAAACATTGTGATTAAATCTCCTCTCTGCTTACATTATGACAGGGAGAGGAGATTTAAACTGTCCAATCATTCCTCGTATGATAAATAAGTCATGCCGAGATCATACGTGTTGCCTTCCTTTGAACCCTTTCTAGAATATGTGAATCCCCTTTAAGACAAGGGCCGGCTACCCAGATACAGCTTACCAGTCTTGACCTCACTAGAGATGTATATAAGGAGGTGAACATATCTCTGGTGATTCTAGTAAAGGCTCCCCGAATTACCCATAAGGATCTGAAACTACGTGCAGTCACCGCGCGATAGTGTTCTGTAGTTTTAAAGTCGTGACCTACTGTGAAACCTAGATCCAAGTGAGTCTAAACCGATGGGAGTTTTGTTGCCTCCAGTTTGTAGGGTCTGATACTTGCGTGTCCAATGTGCATGGTTGCACATTTCGCTGCGTTGATCGGGAGCATCCATCCTCTGTACCAATCTGACAATTTGTTGAGGTCTTCTTGCAGCGTGAGCATATCACTGTCGCCCTTCAGTTTTCTCCAGGTTTTAAAGCCATTGCTAATGGGATCATGGGGGAATCGGTGAGCATAGATAACTCATTGATATACAAAATAAATAGGAGAGGTCCGAGTACCGTGCCTTGTGGTACTCCGCTATGCACTGTTGTCCAGCTGGAGAGTTTCGAGTTGATCCCGGCCCTATGCCTCCTATCTTTGAGGAATTCCATGAGCCAGTCTAGTAATCTGCCTTTGACACCGAGACTTTCCGACTTTATGAGTAGTCTTTTGTGAGGAGCTTTATCAAAGGCTTTGCTGAAGTCTATGAAGACGACGTCGACGGGTTTTCTGTTGTCCCTTGATTTGACCCAGCTTTCTCTTGCAGTGAGGAGATTTAACAGGCATGAAAGGTTTCTTCGGAAGCCGTGCTGTAATCTGGATAACATTTTGTTGTTTTCGAGATATGCCTTGATACTTTTCTTGATGGTTCTTTCCAGTGTCTTGATTAAAATGCTGGTGAGACTAATAGGCCTGTAATTTGAAGGGTATTGTCATAATCCTCCTTTGTGGATAAGGGTTACTATGGCGTCTTTCCAGTAACATGGTAACATTCCATTTAGGAGAGAGTGCTTGAAGATCGTGGTCAAGGGCCGGCTATGTGAGCTGATAGCTCCTTGAGAAGCCTTGGATGAAGATTATCAGGGCCCATTGATTTCCCTGCATCTAGTTTCACTAGGCAGTTGAGCACGATGTCTTGGTCGATGTCAACGGAATCTATTCTCATTTTGTACATGGGGGACGGCAGTGGGAGTGGACTCCTGTGTAAAGACTTGGGAGAAGTAGTCTGCCATCGCTTCTGCATCTTCTTGATCTTCTTCGATTGTGTCATTGTCATTAGTCAGGTTCGGGACTTCATTAGATATCTTATTCCTTAAGTTCATGTGCCAGACAGTTTTCTCAGGTTGTGCCGTTGCATTTTGGGCCAAATGTGCTTCGGACTTCATCCTTGATTGACGGACTTCTGCAACAGCTTTGTTCCTGTAGATGTTGTATAATTTTCTGGTCTCAGGAGTCTCAAGTGTGGCAAACAGGTGCCAGTATTTGTGTTTACGTCTTAGTAACTTACAGATCTCTCATTTTACACAACGGTGGCAATGTTTCCGACCCTTTGGGACCGACTAAGGGATGAAAGGTTCAGTTACTTGGGCGTAAAGTTGCTTAAACTGGTACCATGAGGTACTTGGTACTCTGGGTTTATTTACCAGTTCACTGAGTTGGCTGCTGAGACGACCACATTTAGATCAGCTTTTCAAAAGCTTGCAGTGATGGCCTACTGGTTAGTACAGACCTATTTGGCAAAGATTAATAGGAATTTTATCTTTGTGGAATCGAAAAAGTTAAAACATACTCTAAATCATATGGGTTTTTGAAGGGAAGGATTATACTTTATGGGAAATGCGCATCACTATCAGTCATCCTGGACCAAGAGTAGGAATAAATCTGATTGTTAATGCAAATGTCAGTTATTTGATGGTTGCATGATGTAAGATTGAAGCCAGAAAGAGACCATATGTCATAAGAAAGGCATCTCGCAATGGTCGAAACTGGAGTCATCCTTCGCATATCAAAATCGGTGACCACCGACGTAAGTGAAACGCACCACTATGATGCGCATAAATCCATAGTAAGGAGAAATTTCAGTTTGCTCTTCGATCACAATTTGATCATTTACTAAAAGTACACTTCAACTGGAAGTAGGTAATAAGGGTTATCAGGACAGTTATCAACGGTTTCGTCCCAATGATATCAGCATCTCTCCGAAACAAAGCTCAGTAGACCGAAAGAGGATGATAAAAGCGATAACTTCCAGATAGGTATTTCAACTACATGGAATCCCTAGACACCATACATATGTATATTACTGAAATTCGATTGGATGGAACTTTCCAGGCAAATCTATACAGCAAGCTGCAAACCGGCTGCTGGAATCTGTACCGATTCATGGGTTAGACAGGAAGCACTAGCCAGAAGGGCTAACTTCCAAGTAACCTAAGTACACATTGGACCCTTGGTGATGAATTCGAAAGACAGTTGAATAACTAGGAATAAGACGAAGAGCACACCCCTGGAGCAATCACAGTTTCAATCTGGCATTGCATGGATTACTTGTGCGCAAATAACTCCAAGTGTGGTTGTGAGGAAGCTAACAAAGTTTCCTGAAGGGAGATCCCCAGGACACGAGTACGCCAAATCCGTAGTTCACAAGTTGTAATACAGCTGCTTGGGCACACACTGGACGGATGTTAGTTGCCCAGAGGCCAAAAAGTGGGCACTCTTATCACCTACTTCCAGGGGAGAGTAGCATCCAGCAGTATTACAACTAACACTACCATATGTGATGAGAGGCCCGTTTAGTGATCACACTTGGATCGTCTGAGGGTTTATAAGCTGCCAGCTTGCTGGAAGCCAGAGATAACTGGATATATAGATGAAACCGGAATATTTCAGTCCATATCTTGCTCCTGGGGTTTGAGGAAGCCTCCAGATTGGTTTCCTACGAAATTTTACTCCACAAAGTCTGAAAAATGGGAATAGAACACACATAGCTATCTGGGACTAGTGTTCGTTTGGATGGCATATAACGTGAACAGAGGTGAATCAAGAGGGCTGTACATGGTGAAAGATAGTCAGTGGTGTATTTGAGAGGGAAACCCTAGGTCAATTATTTTTATTTATCAATATATACAATTTCCCGAATCATTTAGGCTCTCCAATGCTTCTCGATACACAGGATGTATTTCTATAGAGTCATAAGAACTGATGAAGAATCGATCTAGTGACAGGAAGACAACATGGAGAAGAGGTCTACATAAAATTGGTAAACTTTCAATATCAATAAATCTCAGGTAATAGAAAACAGTTCTCGCACATCTCTTATATTAAATCGGTAGAGGGCTAACTTTTTTATTGAGATAAGCCATCTATGGAATTTACTTGTGACTGACGTAGCAATCGTTCTATCAGCCCATAGCTTCAAAAGAGGACAAGGCCATTACTTAAAAAAGATAGGTTGGCTCTCAGGAAAGTTTATTAATTTTAAGATGTACTGGTGGTATCCTCTTTATTTCCATATGCTTGAGTAGTTTACTCTACTTCATTTTTTCTGGCTCTGCTGGTTTCTTTCCATCCTTTTATCTCTGTTATGTGTAAATGCTCTCATTGTCTTGCGTGTCTGGCACCAAGTTGTCTAAGAAGTTATTGTACATTGTACTCATAATTGTTGATGAAAACTCATAATAAATAAGAGCATAAAAGCCCAAAAGCGTTATCAGTCTGTCAGAATAGACCCATAATCTAGATTTTAAAAGTCATTGGGACTTCATTTAATCTGTCAGTCTGAAATGATTAGCAGTTGTTTAAATTTTGTACTTTCAGAATGGACAATGAAAGTGGGTAGTTTATGTTTCCACTCAGAATTCGTGTGGGATGGGCATTTTATATTTTCACATAGTCCTTGGTAAGTGTTCCATGGTTTACTAGTAAATGACTTTTAGCTTATTTTATGCAGATCACATTTAAGCAGATTTTGGCAGCTGATCCCGATCACTGTCCAGGTAAATTGCTTTGCCTTTGCATATATATTTTTATAAGCATCATTATATAGCATATTCAGTCAAAATACTTCTAATTTTGTTGCTGCTCAATATCATACTTTAAGTTTGTCAATGTGTTTACAAGCCTTAGTGGTATATACCACTCTTCAAAAACACTACAAGGTACACTACAAGCGGTCGGAGTTGCAAATATATTAGAATTGTAGTGTCCATTAATGAACTAGTATGCAAAAAGCGTTTGAGCGCTTATCTATGACTGTTAGTGGCCTTTCTCCTTTTAGGAAGTACTTTGGATAGTAGCAAGCGGAACGCATAACTTTTTGTTCTAGTCACCCTAATCGATGAATGTTAATCAACTCGATTGACTGATTTATCATATTCAAGTAATTCACGGTTGAAGAGTTGGTGCAGGCCAGTCCTACTTACGTTTAACATGGTGAATTAAATGCTCATGGTATTATTACGATTGCATCACTTAAAAAGCCTCAAAGACATCAGTGCTGATTATAGTGACCCAGCAGCTCATGATCAAACCTTAATATCATGTGCTCAGTCCTGTAAGGACTGTAATGGGTATTGTAGAGGACTTATAAAAGTAGACGCTTTGTTCTGACTTTTAGTAAAAGCTGTACTGTCTTAAATTTATTTACACTTGTGTTTGTTCCAACTGTTAAGCAAGTCTTTCACTTACCTCTAGCCGGTTGTTTAATGTAATTTTTAAACACATAGTTTATGCGTGATTGTTTATTCACACTCCTTAGCTTGTGTCATTAAGTTATACAGCATATTCGAAGAGTATATTTGGGTTTTTGGGGTTTTTAATCATTATTTTTCTTTTTAATCCTGGATTGAATTAGCCACCCTGGCCTTAGAATTTGGGATTCTTAGTTGAATATCCCAATTTCGCCTTGTTATTCAATTCGAAGTTGGCTGTCCGGCTGCAGCTAGCAGTGGAGTCCATCATGTGTACTTTGTTTCTTCTTGGGCTTGTCTGCTGGATATACCTGCACTTCTTTTAACTAGTGAGCATACAACTCAAATCTTCCCGATTTAGACAGGATTTGCTATTATATGTACTCTGCAACTATATTGCCCCTTTTGTACGAAAAACAAATACTTGACTTGGCTGGCATTTTATCTGTTTATTTCACTGCTTGTTACCTTATGAATAGTTCTGACTGTTCACTGAGCTTTTAACTCACTCAAAAAGTTCACTTCTACAGTCAAAATTTAGCTATCGCTTGCAATAAACTTTGTTTTTGTCTGTAAGTAGTCCAACACATCCCTCTTATGTCTTATAAAACTACTCAGTGTTTAAAATCGCTGACTTACTAATGTAAGGATAGCTACCATCCCATTGTGTTGGATCGCAATCGCATATGTTGTAATGAACTCAAATTTTGTCCGTTCGGTGAAACTGAGGCATTCCGTTTACTGAGTCCTTATTAATTATTTGATATTAAGCATAATATGATATGTGATACGAGGTGTATTAACCCCCCCCCCCATAAATATGAAGAATTATTGTTGCTTACGTTTATCATCAAATATCTTTGGAAACATTCTTCATAAAATGCCTTGGTGGCACAGCCATAGAATGCTCACCAACCACGCATGTGGTCCGGGGTTCGATCCCTGGTCGAAGCACTCCTTTACTTCACTAAGCCGGTAATAACTGGTAAAGAGGAAAGGTTGGGCATAAGGCTGGAAACCCCATACCATAAAAATAAATACCACTGCTACTGAAACTTCAAAGCTCTTGCTTGAAGCCACTTGGAATGTGAAGGGATAAAAAATTCTTCATAAATAATATCAATTAATATCAAGGCTCTAACAAACACCGTCTTTTTACAAACGCAGTTATTAACGAATCAGTTTTCATTTTATGACCATCATGGATAAGCACCAGCTTTAACTGAAACCTGAGAATAGAAACGTATTTATTTACTCAGTTGAATGACGCTATTTCTCTAGTTATAGCGTATATTCCGTTTTGTTAACTGAAGCATTTTATGACATTCATTGAAAGGATTGGTTTTCTAAGGCTCATCGTTTGAAGGTTTACAGTAGACTGCATTCTGTGGTTGCTAACAAAAAAGATGTACTGTCACAAGGATTGTTGCTAATATTGGTAAATTCGTAAAAGAATTTGTATAGGGGTAGGGTGGTAGGGTTACATAATGACCTGTATAGTTTAATGAATGAGTTGCAATCAGAATGCACACAGAAACGAAGAAAATGTAATATTGAATAAAATCTCGAGAAAAGACAAGGGTTATAAAGAGTTAAAGGAACGAAAGCATCTTGATGGCTAGAGTTTTAGTGATACAACGCCCCTATTTTCTTTGTTTGTATGGACATCTTGATTGCTACTCATCTACCACATTATTTATCTCACTGTGTAACCCTGTCATCCTTATTCAGCTTCTTTTATGTATTGATCAATATTAGTAACTATTTTTGCATTTTTTCCTTTCTGAATGAAACACAGGACTTCAGGAGTTGAAGTTTTAGTAACGGTGGTGTTATTTTCATAGGACGGGTTTGTTAGTCTTAAAACCAAGAATTCTTTGTCATTTTTAAGATGCTAATTTACCATAGTCTAGCTCAGGAGGACAATAAAACTGAGGTTTAGATATCAGTTTGGAAATGTTAAGAGGCTGGTTTGTCCCTTTTCAAATGGAAAATATAATGTCGTAATTACTGCTGTTTTAGGTGCAGCTTGACAGTACAAATGAAATTTCTTAGATATCCTGACCACTTCATTTGTCTGGATAGCTGCATTAGTTCATACAGTTTAGTGAATGATTGGAGTTTCACATCCGATTTGGATTGGGAAAACTGTATAGTTAGTGTATCTGAGTGTTGACCAACAGTTAAGTATTCTAACCACATGTGAACTTTATCTTTCTCTAAACAATGCTTACTCAGTAGACGAAAAAATTTTAACGCAGATACTTTGTATTGATATAAAATTTATAGAAATCAAGATGCCGATAGATTATTTAATAACAACACAAGTGAAGAAGCATGTAAACTTACAGGTTCTTTGTAATTACTATAGATAATGTACCTCAAGATTGAAAGCAGTAAATAGGATGCATTAACTTTTCTTGCCACTATATAATTCTATATTATTATTATTGTTTTCTTGCCCCTTAATACATCATCCAGCAATATTTCTATAATTACATCCGCTTTTTATATTTCAACTGGCTAATTTTTTTTATCTCTGATGATATAAACTGTGACGACATGAAAACATTTAACCATTGTTTTGCATCCTAAACTATACGTAACTAACTATTTGGCGGCAGAATAATATGCTGACATAGTAGTGAAAAAACGATTTATTATGTTAAAGGGGATAAAATGAAGCAGCGATCGACCATTCTTGTTTTTGTCCTATTCACATAACTATTATAGATTCCTAATGTAAACTTTGTTATTTATTGATTTGTTTTAATAGTCTATGGGTGCACCACTAAATAGAATTCAATCATGTATAGACTAATCTTCTGTTATTTCCTAAGTAATGGTTTCTAGTGTACCTGACCTAATCCATAAAACTACCTAAATTTACGGTTCCAAGTATTAACATAGTTTTCATTTTATCAGTCTAAATATTAAACAAATGAAATAGTGATTTCTTCTATAGATTTTTTCTCTGCAATTTCTTTTTGGATATACCATATTTTTCTTTCATTTTTTTTCGTTGTTGTTGAAAGGTCAACGAATCAAGTGTTATAGTTGCAGTTCTGTGCAAGACAGCCATTGTAATGATCCATTTCCGAAGCAACCACAACAGACAAAATCATTTCCATTGGTTGACTGCAATGATTATTGCTTTAAATGGGCTTTTCAAAGTCCAGGTAAATAAGTGAAGCTTTTGTTCTAATTGGGAGATTTATGCTTGCTTTCTAAATTACATTATATATCTAATCGTACATGTAGTAGTTTTGATAGCCAACTTGATTTTAATAGATTGCATATTAATTGGCAATTATCCGTATAACGTTGACAGCTGTTTAGTGAGAGATCCAGGTGGTATATTCGGTTTTTCGCGAAATTCTTTTCTGCATAAAAAATGTCTTTATTACTAGTATTCACCTTACTACTTAACCTAAGGCACATTTAAATGGGATATTGTTAAACAGAATGAGAACGACGAATAGTACAGTGAATGAAGATGTTTTTCTTGCAGCTCAAATCAGTAAGGTGTACGTAGATTTCTCCAGACAAATATCACATTCCATATTGGTCAGTTTTCATCAATCCATGCTATGTGTTCTTTCATTAATACTAAAAACAATTGTAAAAATCCAGATCAGTAACAAACTCCTTACCTAGATATTCTAACATAGGTGGTCACCATTTTACAGTGTTTCTGTGTACCATTGCACTGTTAACGGGGCAATAGCAATAGGGTACTTCATGCAAACTGTTGAGAATTTTAGATTGGGCACTGGTCAGCAACTAGTGTAATGTGTCTAGTACTATCTTTGGTACAGACTGAATTTTATCAGTCAAGTTTGCAATGTGGCCACCATTCCAGGTAGCTCGCCATCATGTTGTACATTGATTTGATGATATTAGATGGTTCGAAGCAATCGGCCACAGAAAGCCTTGCTTGACCCAGGTTTCATACTACTTGGCACTCACCAGTCAGCAAGGTGTATCTGCAACCTTGAACCCATGTTCTTTCTGATATTCGAACCCGCGGCACTGAGCTGTTTGGGCTTGCGACTGACCTCCTGTAGGACTGTATTGGATATTTTTGATTGGACACTAGTAACTAGTGTGATGTGTCTAGTCTTTTGTCTGGTGCAAACTGAGTTCTACCAATCAGATTCGAATCTAAGAAGGAACATGAGTTCTAGTTGACATCTGCTGACGAGTGCCAGGTAGCACGAAACCTGAGTGCAAGGCTTCCTGCCGATTGCCTCCAACCATCTAATACTTTTGAGAATTATAGGATAATATCATTAAATATTATTTGTCATCGTAGTACATTTTATTGTCAGTAGTATATGCCCTGAATTATTGGTTGTTGTTTTTTCTTCATCTTATTTGTTGTTTTAGATGGTCAAAAACATCTAATACGTAATTGTTCAACAAATTTAAATATTAAAATGGAAAAGTATTTAGTGTGTATTGCTGAATCAAGATCATCAGTCGGGTATCTTTGTTTCTGTAATAAAGACGGATGTAATTCAAGTAGTCGAATAAAACAGTCCTATTATTATTATATACCTTATATACTGCTTACACTTCTGATTAATTCATTGTATCAATTCAAACATGTATTATTATTGCTATGTTAATCAACAATAATGAAATCACATCCATAAAGACAACCGAATCAGTATTATATACATACTGCTGTTTACCAAAGATAAGATTTGCAGAAATGAAAAGTGTTCAGCACATACGAGTTTCTAAATAACACCAGAATTACAGTCTATTGAGTGCATTTAAGTAGTAAAAACCTGATCATACATAGTTTATCAGTACAGAATATTCTTCCCTATTAATATACATATATATATATCTTTTGTTATAGACCGACGTCAACTTTTGTTACTTATAAATAATAATGCTTATTGCATTCAGATGTTGTTTAGTTTCTTGACAAGAGTTGTTGATACACTCTGTGAGGACCTTTGTTTTCTTCATTTTACACTACTCTATATTTATCATCTTTATTTAACTAATTACTGACTTCAGGTTAACATAGTTGTTATGGATATATATATTCTCTTTTCAACTCTAAACATTTGCATTTAAGAAGAGACTAGTGATTCATCATTTCTCACGTTTTTATTCAAGACTTCTGCTCTCTCTCTCCATATATATATATATAACTCATTATTACTCAGAGAAACAGACAGAATTTGTCAACACAATGACATAACATTACTGTACAAAAAGGAGTAAGTTGTACATCAAAACATTCAAACGTCTTCCAAGTGTCATTTTTGTCAACCATGATTTTCTCTAACATATATACAAGTGATGACAATCATACTAAGGTTTTTGTGAACGGATAATGAACTGCTTTTCTCGCAATTAGATCAAGCTCAGTATAACAAAATCTATCTCTGTAAAGATTTTCCTTATATATATATATATGTCTGTTATTAATACTTTACCCAAAGAAAACTTTATGTACACAGAAATCATTTATACATTTTTAGCAGATTATATGAAAACCGGACTTGGGTTTTAGTACTTTTTTCTCTTTTCTATAACGTGCAATACAATCAAAACCCAATTGATTTTGTATGAAACTCTTATTTATAAACCTGAAAATATAAAAAGGCGTTAAAAGCCATACTGTTCAATAATTTTAACCTAATGCTGTTATAACGTCTTCAGTCTTTTTGTGTAAAACCTTTTGTGATGCACATTATTGATCGTGGAAATGATCAAGTTGAATACAGTGTGAGTGGTTTTATAGAAAAATGTTCGATGTATGTTTTGGGTTTAGTTCTCGTGGGTGAAGGCTGACACTAAATAGCCATATAGTGTTCCTTGTTTCTTAATAATCCTGTAATGCATGTTGGTTCATAAAGAAATATACTTTTAGAATAAATAAGATCTTCAGAAAACTGGACACCTGGGCAGTGTCCCACTGTATACTGTTGTAGTTCAGCTTCTAGATAGATTTGCCCAAGTTGTAGTGAAAATGTGGTTGATCGAATAGGATGTAAGAAAAGGTATTAAATTACAGAAGTTATAGTTCATCAACCCTCAGTTCACAATCTAACGAGTCTGGGATTGAACCTTGGTAGAATTGAGGATGTACACTTTAAAACCATTCCGAAATGAAATAAACCATTTATCTACTGCTTCTCTTGCTGTCTGCTTGTTTAATAACTGGTATTTGCTTCGGACGAAATTTACTTTGGAAGCAATCAAGTTCTCACAGACTGAATACCTGAATGTTCAGGTAATGACCAGGCTGTCTGTAACACAAGAGATAACTTTTATACCTGAAATTTTATGTACTTCAAAATGTTATTCTTATGTGTATAAAAATATTTTCTATTAAAATACAGTTGTTATGTGTCTTAGTAAACAGTTTAGTTGATAATATTATTGGTTCAAATGAAAAGTTTAATGCATTTTACAACTTTATCTTTTGTCTCATGACGTTGAGATTGATGTTATTTAATTAAAAGCAATTTTCACACATTAAGTATACGATTAGAAAACAGAATGCTGGAAGGGGAAAACCATTTTTCAATAATAATCCTCAAAGACCCCCAGACTTTATTATTTTTAGAATTCTAAGACTAATAAAAAGTAAATGTCAGTATCAGAAATTTAAATAAGGGACAGCAATACTGATTATTAGTTCAGGTTCAAGAGTGCAGTTAATAAACCAAATTATGACTGACTTAATAACATAGAACATTGAGAAAGCGCATAACTTCTAATTGGGAAGAAATACAAAGTGCAAAAGCAGTTCAGTCAAACTATCCTGTAAGGGAAAGAACATGATATAGTGGAATCTGGTGAACATTTTCATTATTCGAAAAAGTACAAAACAGTATATACCTTTGCCTTTTGCAGAGCATTTCGTAGATGGTCTTCAACCACTGATTTTCAGTATCTTAAGGACCTTAACCATGTAGTCTACACCCTCCTATGTAGCTCAGGCCAGTATTCAATGGCTTTACGGAGTGCGTAATCGACAAGTCGAGCGATTGAACCTTTGCTTGCAAACCTCTGTTCTTTTTATATTACCTACCTTCAACAGCCATGTCTCGCTATCACAAATTATAATAAAGTAAAATTACTGCACAGCACACATGCCTTTTAATAATTACCAGGATATCACATCAGTGCCAAAGATGACACAAGTTGGTAAATGTCAAACTATCATCCTCTATATGCGCTGTGATTTCGTCAATGACCAGTTCACCCGGAGCGCAGCTTTCAAACAAATCAGTTAGTCGTTACTTTCAACCACTACCCTTCCTACCTTTAAATTAGATGTCAGTGAAGATCAGTCTTGTATCATCATTATCCTATATATGACACAGGGGAATAGCGTGCCAAACTCACTTGGAAGGTTTGCACAGGATGTGCAGAATACTGAATTTACGCCAATGTTTTCACCTACAGCTATACCATCTGCATACTCTAGATCTAAAAGACTATCACCTGTTTACACATCAATCCCCGAGACAGTGAAGTTGACAAGTAACACCAGTCACTAAATATATAATGAAATAAATTGGAATAATGACAGTGGTGTTCGCAACAGGCAGCACTGGTCATCCTTACCTTAAATGACAGCTGCCTATAAGCTCCTACAAGGCTGCAAGATTTTGAGTTAGAGCATATTCATTAGGATGGCATATCTGAACATTTTACTTTCAGCAGAACGGTAAGCAGATTTTGACGAATTTCTTTCTTTGCTTTGTCAGAACTGCAGTCATTAGATTTTAAAACTGCCTTCCTATCCCATCCTATTGTGTGGTTGTATAACTGCATATAGTGCTATAGCTGAACTATTCTCTAGATTTCTTATCTTATTGGGTTCGGCTAGTCTGACTGCCCCTGTTCTACTAGTTTGACCTATGTATTTAACCTGACAATCATTGCAGTCTCTGTGACAGAGACAGAGAACAAAAACTAAGTAGTACCAAGGAAAATCTAAAACAGGAACTGATACATATGAGAGAAGCCTTGAAACTTAATAATTACCCTGGTAAATTAGTCAGGAAATACGTAGGGAAATGTAAAAATAAAATAAATAATGATAGTAATGATAGTGATAATAACAATAATATTAATGACGACATGCAAGTCAAATGTGCACAAGACAACAACAATCATCGGTAGTAATTCCATACAAGGAAGGAACCTCAGAAACCTTACGCAGAATTCTTCACAATGCAGGAATAAAAATGGCCCGCATTCAAACCCACAAACTCAATTGGAAACAAGCTTTGTCGGTAATAGGATCAATCCTGTGGAGCCTTTAAAACAAAACAATTTAGTTTATCTAATACTCTACCTGCAATGATTGTCAGGTCAAATACATAGGTCAAACTAGTAGAACAGGGGCAGTCAGACTAGCCGAACATAAAAACCTAACAAAATGTAAATTGGTTGACCCGAATAAGATAAGAAATCTAGAGAATAGTTCAGCTATAGCGCTACATGCAATCACACACACAACCATACAATAAGATGGGATAGGATGGCAGTTTTAGAATCTAACGTCACAGGGTTGAGGGAGAGATTGATAACAGAAGCTTTGTTTATCGAATCAACTGCGAATACATGTAATAGGAATGATTCAACACCTGTCCAGTCGGATATCTGGAAAATTCTACTACCCCTACGACAAATAGGAGAAAACAAAGAAAACTATAAAACTCAAGTTTCGAAGTCGTGTGATTATAACTGATATGATTATGAACAATAAATTTTGTTCGAAACCTCATCCAGTAAATGATACTGTTTCACTGACTGTGTGAAATATCTAATAAACAAACTAATATGGAATAATAATAACAGCTTTATTCTGAACAACATGTCCATGTACAGTACAGAATTCTCAAGTAAAACAGTAATCTACAGTTTAAAATTTGACAGAATTCTGTTTTATTTGAAACATGTTCTTACCCGCGTTTTATTTTCCCATTAAAACAGAGGAAGCGGTACGTTGAAAGCCATCCAAAAATGCATGCGAGTTCTTTAAGCATACAAATAAGAGGTTAAAAGAAAAAATGACTGAGTAAAAATTGGACGTATTATGCTCTGTAGAAAGTTAAGTTTTAAGTACGCCACCTTTTAATGATAGAAGACGAGGCTGGATAACAGAATATTTATTCGGAATTCGATATCTCTATATGGGGAAATTATGTACACCTGATATGAAAATCGTTATTTGCACAGATTTTCCGTGTTGTTTATCTGCCATGTTTCGCTGCATTACTGGTTCATTTGCTCTCTCTGACGTCGAATCTATCTCTCTGCTAATTGATGTTTTTATGCCGACGAACGTCTACATATGTACTACTGATAAGTTTAGTCAGTAGTACACACCACAATGTGACATGAAAATTTCACCTCCAAAATGTCTTTGTCATGCATTTCTGAAGTTAGAATTAATTAGATAAAGAGACAGAGACAATGTTAAGCGTGAAACCTATGACTTGCTTTGTTATTAATAACATAATTTTATTATTATTATTGTTCCCTTGGGTTCCTAGTGGAACATAGGGCTTCAACTGCACGCCTCCACTTGCTTCTGTCTTCTGCTGTATTTTTCACTTGCATCCATGTTAATCCATACTGTTTCAGCTCCTCTTCACACGATCTCCTCCATGTCACCCTTGGACGTCCCACTCGCCGCTTCCCTTTCGGGTTCCACTCGAGCTATGGCCTGACGCGCGATGTCACCCAACGACCTTCTCAGCGAGTGTTCAATCCATCTCCATTTCTTTCTCCTGCATATTTGTTGAGCGATTGGTTCCTGTTTTGTTTGTTCCCATAGCTTCTTGTTGGTGATTCTTTCCGGCCATCTGATCTTCAGTATAGAACGAAGACAGTTGTTGATAAAGGTCTGTGACAGACTGTTGGAAATATTCTTGGTGACCCGCCAAGTTTCTGATCCATCCGTATAGAAGAACTGACTGACTTGACGTTTGTATTGAAAATCCGAATTTTGTTGTTGATGGTGAGTGACGAAGACTTCTAGATTGGTTTCAGGTTGATGAATGTGTTTCTCGCCTTCCCGATTTTCGATGTGACATCCTCGTCTGTTCCTCCTGTAGTTGAAACAATGCTCCCTAGATAATTGAATGAAGTAACCTCTTTCAAATCCCTCCCGTTGACGGTGATTGGCGGTGGATGTTGCTGCTGCTGTTGTTGTTGTTGTTGGTTTGTTATTTTCATAACCTCCGTCTTGTCTATGTTCACCTGGAGTACTGTCTTCTCTGGCTGCTTCTTCGACCAGTTTGTCGGTTTCCGCTTGTAAGTCTTCGATTTTGTGTGACATCAAACATGAATCATCCGCGAAATCCAGGTCTTCTAGGTTCTTCACGTTGTTCCAGGATATTAGGCTCTTTTATTTCTCTCTTATTCTGTATTCTATACTGAACTCCTTCCTAAACATACTTAGCTACCTAAATTATTAACATTGGCTTACTTTTTTGTAGTTTACTGTATTCCTTCTTTTGTGTATACACTGATTCTGACTATATTAGCACTAAGAGTAGTACAAAATGTTCCTCTCATTAACCATCGTGTAATTATTTGTTTTGTGGTTGTTTTTTCTTATTTTTTAAATTTTTTTCGGCAATATTAAACTGACAATCATTGGTTGTGAACGCCATTGTCACCACCTTAAAAATTTTGTATTATTCAGGATTACTCACACTACTACTACAAACACCGTATTAGACCTGATAAATAAAGCAACCCTGAAATGTTATTTTATGATTGTTTAGAGTTGTTTCAACCAAATTAACTGATCATCTTGGCGATAAACATTCTTAAATATCATTTCATAACTTCTTGTGTGACTACAGCTTTACTGTCACCATGCATAATCATATCATAGCTTCCACTACCCAATACTGAGATATTATTTATTATGTTGTTTATTTTCCTTTCTACTTCTTGGTATTTTTTCTCATCCTTTTTATTATTTTTGTGTCTTTTTGTTTTTGTTGTCTTTATATTTATTTTTTGAAATACTCCTTTTAAATATTTGATAAAATTAGATGCAAATATTGTAGATATGTGCTGAAAATTCCACACTGTACCACTAGTACTGTTTCTGGAATAAAGCAAATTGTTATTATTATTATTACTTCGAGTAGAAGTCTATGGAAGAAAACTAATGTATAAATGTTTTAACCACTCAACTCTTTTTGTTACTGAATGATTTATTGTTTTATGACTTAAATCTGTTCATATAATAATAATAATAAGATTATGGCCAACAGTTCATTTCCTTAATCTAGACATCTGTTTCAAGTTCTTTAGTTCACTTTAGCTTAGTAAAGTTAATAAAAAGATTTAAGGGCAGAAATTTATTTAAACTTTAATGACAAAATAAACTTTTTGTAAAGAATGAACAGCATTGTCTGAAATGTGGTTTAAAATGCCCCCGCTAAACTAACTTTTATGAAAAATAGAGTATAAATCATCCAAACGATCGCATTTTATGAAGGCAGGGAAAATAGATGTCGGTAGTTACCTTTTTACAAAATATTTTGAAGTGGATATTTTTTAATTATGAAAAAATTTTTGAAAAAACGGCATAATTAAAGTGTATGAAAGTATTTGCTAGACTAGTGAAAAACAGGCTTTTTAAAATAAAGTTTTTTTTAAATTTAACCGCGTCATTTTAGCAGATTTTCTTTAGTCGAATAAAACAAATATATGGATGTTTGTCGTTTAGAACACAAATGTCGTTCAATTAGGCAGGTAGATTATTTATAGGAAAAAACAGATTTCTACCTCATTTAGAAAAACTTTACCTTGCAGCTATGAAAATCATCTCAGTACCAATTTTCACCCTAGTTTACACGTTAAATTAAATATTTGAATTTTTTGGAGAAAAGCTTCATCACAGAATTAAGGAATCTGACGAAAACCTAGTTGAATTTTTTGATTTCCTCTCTACGCCTTTAGTCAAATGTCCAAATTGTTTAAATTCAATTAGCTCCAAGGTAAATTATTTAAAAAAAATAACATTTCCTACAACTCTGTTGCAGATAACTTTATAAAGACCTAAAATATGAAGTAAGAGAAAGAGTTTCTGTGTGCTAATACCATTAAAGAGTTTAAAAATGGCAGTCAGTTTCCTGCGAAGACCTTCTAATTCATATATGAATAGTGCAGAATTAGTTATGTGTACTGAGATTGTTACTCAGTTTTGATTTTTATTTACTAATCTTTAGTTTTTACTGTCATTTTAAATGTATGATAAAAACCACTAAGTTTAGTGAACAATGAATATTCTTTTCAATAACTTCATCAGGTTCTGCTGGTACATGTCCATAATTAGTAACGAATCATTGTTGGACTAAATAACATTGAGCTGATGATCTCAATAGATTGCAGTTCAAAAGCATCTTTAGCTGGAAGTGTGCAGCAATTTAACTCTAAACTGAATATGAGACAAACTAAGACAAATAATACAGAGTTTACGAATTCTCGATTATTCTGGCTGTTGCTCTAAGAATTTTTTTCTATCATCTATCAGGTACCGAACAGATCGACAAAAGCTTCTAGGTATCAAATAATCTAAATATTAGAGGCTATAGCAGTTCGAATAAAACAACTGAGATTCTGAGCGTAAAAGAAACAGGTGAAACCGCCACTGCTCTCCTGACTTACTGTGGAACTTATAAGTCTATAAACTCCATATTATTTGTCTTAATTTATTTTATATTCAATTTGGTATTATATGGTGGCATAGTATCACTTACAGATGCTTTTGAACTATGGACATCCTTGACTCGATGTTATATAAGTATTCTGGCGGCCTGCTTAAATCATTGAGCTACCAGAATTTTCGTCAATCAAAATGCTTAAATTCTGCTGCATTTCTTATTGTTTAATCGTGCATTGATATCAGATGACCGGTACATGCGCGCCTATTTAATTGGCTTCCAATTAAATGCTACGCAATTCTTGAAAGATTTGAAGAAAAAACTTACAGAATTAATTCTCTTCTCAAATAAAGCAACTCTACATCACATGGTATACTTCAGATTATTACTTTTTAAGTAAATCCTGTATGAAGAGGGAATATTTTGGAACTAAGTACGCTGAAAATTTCTATAATATATGTTCAAATATTATTTGAAATAAAGCTCTTTTATTATTTAAAGCATTAGTTTTGTTAATAGGAATAATTCTTTAATTCAAGTTTTGGTTTGTAGGGATTTGATTGATTGGTTACAAGATTTCATCATGAACTGAATTCAGTCAGAGAACCATTGGAAAACCTGCAGGGAGTACTGGACAGCTGTTTCGTCAGACTAGTTCGGGACTCTTCACAGTACGCACCCGCCTGGGTGTGAACCCAGGACCTTCTGGTTACAAAGTGAGCTTGTAGGTCATTAAGCCATTGGGACTGGATCTAATGGTCATCCCATGAATTCTAACTTTTGCCATTTTATGGCATGGCTCCACCACTAGCCAATGTCATCGGCGAGTATTTGTCCTCACTCCCGACCTCTTATACCCTACTGGTCACGACTTCCCACTAGATTATTGTGGACACATGACTGTATAAACTGATGTAGAAGTTATCGAGAGAAATATTAAACTCATTCTTTAGAAAAATTTTAATGGACACGTTTAAAGAAATAAACATTACAGAATAAAAAACTGTAACAAGTTTTGATTTAGTTTAAAAATAATACCCACAAACCAGCACATTCACTTTATTCGATATCGTCTATACCAAAAGACCCACTAACAAAGTAAATTGCAACCAGCTCAGAGAACACAACTAAGTCAAAATAAACCTCCACTAGAGAGTTACAAATCTTCTCTATTATTTCAAAATCTCAAAAGGCTATAACTCTCTTCCATTTTCAGTGTATTAATTACTTTCATATTTTCATTCCTTTTATGCACTTTTAAATTTTCTTCTGGGTGATTAAACTGGGCTAATAATGTTAGTTCATCTGAGTATGATTCAAAGAAGAGTTTATCCCAGTGTACTAGTTTCGTTCTTATTTATCAATTCCAAAACTTGTTAGTGGTTAGAAAGACAAAACAAGGTTTTCCCAATGTACTATGATGCTCTAACTTGACTACGGGTGAACAAATGAAAAATAAATCCTATTTAGCCAGTCAAATCGGAAGATACGCAACTACTTCAAACAAATGTAATCAAACCTAATGTAGTACGATTTAGGAATAAATTAAACACAAGATAAATTTTATCACAAAGTGCTTTCTCATGCAGAATAGATGAAACAAGCTCTAGGCAGTTGGTGTATTCAATTATTGTACTATTTGGTGGTTGGAGGCAATCGGCAGGAAGCCTTGGACCTAGGTTTCGTGCTAGTTGGCACTCATCAGCAAGGCGTATCTGCAATCCTAAAGGAGCTGATGTCCCTTCTGAGATTCGAACCCGCGTCACCCAATGCTGCAGTCAGAGATATTACCACTGACCTATTCAGGCTCGTGACTGACCTCCTGTAGGACTGTATTGGATAGATAGGACTAGACACATTACACTAGTTACTGACTAGTGTACAATCAAAAATATCCAATACAGTCCTACAGGAGGTCAGTCGCGAGCCCGAATAGCTCAGTGGTAACGTCTCTGACTGCAGCACTGGGTGACGCGGGTTCGAATCTCAGAAAGTACATGGGTTCCCTCAAGGTTGCAGATACGCCTTGCTGATGAGTGCCAACTAGCACGAAACCTAAATCCAAGGCTTCCTGCCGATTGCCTCCAACCATCTAATATCATCAAATCAATGTACAACATGATGGCGAGCTACCTAGAATAGTGGCCACATTGCAAACTTGATTGATAGAATTCAGTCTGGACCAAAGATAGTACTAGTCACATTACACTAGTTACTGACTAAATTACAATCAAAAATTATTGTACTCGTTAGCATTAATCAGTCCCATGCCACTAAATTTCACTGAATATTTTTCCAACATGATGAACCATTTCGGTTACTAAATCCGGGAACATCGCATCTTACAACAGTATTTCACGCCAGTGGTGCGGGGTATTGGGAGTAGTTGTCAACTAACAATAACCGTGCCTCAGATAAACTACGTTGGCTATTTCACTGCTACTACCTATTAGTCACAAACTAGGATAAAACAGCTGCCCAGCACTGCTTTGTTTTCAAAATTCCTCTAACTGATATCACTCCGTGGTCAAGCTTGGAGAAATCCAGTGATGTGCAATACATCAGTATTCAGATGTTAGGCATCTGGTTTTTAGATGACTGGATGGTGTTTTTGATTTTAACTGTTTCCCAAATTGAAGTTTGTGCCTGGCGAAATCTTGACTGAAATCTGTCTGACTGTCAACGAAGAACTTAAAAATTTATACAGGTTATTTCATAATGACCTAAACCTTTATTCCCTACTGGGAGCAGCTTCATGTATCTCCAGGTTGTGTTTAAGGCGTTTATTTTTATTTTTTAGATCATTTCTTTCCAACAGTGAAACTTTTGAAGCGCACACGATTTGTTACTGAAATGTAATAAGTAGTGAGACGAAAATTAAGACATATTTTAAAGGGAAGAATATACAATGAAAATTTCATTGTAACTGTTTCCCGAGTAGTCCTTACTCAGGTAGGATAAAAAACTTATAAAACAAGTGACGTGTTCAGATGAAACCAAAGAATACATGCAATTTCCATTACATATAATTACGTCATAAATATATTGGATTTTCCCCCTGACTGGTTATCTATAAGCTTCACTTCCTATATCTGATATAGGACGAATGCGTCAATCAGTCCTCCACGTGGATAACTACAAATAATAAGAAAGGGTATGTGAGTGTAACAAAATATAAATGGATTTGAAAAGATGGAAAAAATATTGATTCGAAAGCGAGAATGCTTAAAGTTTAATACAAATGATTATATGGATATAAGCGTTAAACTAAACATCCAAAAAGACGGTATGAGGCATCCAATCATACCCTCTAACTCCACTGTCTTTTTGCAGTTGTCAAACTGTCAAGAATAATTTCTTATGAATTTTCTTTTGGTCTTGGACTGTATTTACTAAAGGCATTCAAGTGAGTAGAAGCATAAACCTGCTCGTCAATATGAGCTGTTTACTAGAAACGCCATCTGTGATTTATACACCTAGACTAAGAGCCTACTTTCACCTAATCTTCATGCCTACTGTCCGATGGAATTGAGAAATAAGAATTTAGCAATGACAACGTAGCTTTCTCTCTATGTCTTCAGCTTAATATTTTTTTCTCGAAAGTTATTCTAATTCAATAGTAAATCGATTTATAGCAACATTTTTCAAAACTTAAACTAAGTTTTTGCTTTGAATAAATTTGAAGTATGCGCACATAAGTTTCTCTGGTATCCTTCAAGGTTTTCACTCATATCTAGCTGCATTATAACAAATAAATCTGTTCACTTTTTAAAGTAGTTTCTTAATTTGCTTTATGCATGCAAACCTTTATTTAATTTCATAAATTTCTTTCTCTAAAGGAATCTATAGGAAGCTCACATAGGATCATTTATCTCTCTGTTCTACAGTGAGAATAAAATTTAGATTGCATAGAGTAAAGAACTTTGGTAATTCTTCAATCTGTTGTTGATTTCATCGAGCTATGACACAGATTGTATCTATCAAACAACTTAGACTGTTACGTTTAAAATTGAAAGAAACAGGTTAACAGTGCAGTGTTCGGAAACTTCTAATTGTAGTGTTATTAGTTTCACAGTACAATATATCACTTAATTACAATTGGACATCATTTGTAACATGGAAACTTTGAAGCCTTCAGCTTTATCTTCGGACTAGAAATATTACTGGACTCAGTATATGTGTAACAACAGAAGACAAGGGCCAGGTAACAGATCGTTTATTAAGAAAAATCAACAAATGCTTATAGATTTTAATGTACATTATTGTAGATTATTGTTAGTAGAAAATACAGTCTTTTGATTGGTTGTTTCTCACAGGAAGTTAACCTTGCATCTCTTTGTGGCTGTGTCAGATCATCCATATGCTAACTGTTTCCGCCTACGCAAAGCCTTTGTTCTCTTTTTCTCACCACCAATATTGGGGACATAAACATTGACGTCAATTACTGTCTACCGACTTTGGCTAGCAGCCAGCTCTCACAACATATGTAGTAACGTTTGTTTCAGCAGTGAGGATATTTGTAAACATAGAAGTGGTCCTTACTCACTTCATTTTGCATCAGAACAATTTAGTTACGAAAGAAAGGCTAAGCAGCGATCCGTACTCTGAAGTATTTTTGTAAAAGCGCCTACATTCCCCATAGACAGCAATTTGTCGGGTAAATTTACCTTGCAATGAGGTATTCTTCGACTGTATATTTTACTGTGGTTATAATTAAACTTGGATTCTATGATATGTTCCATTTGGAAATAACTCTAGACGTGTTTCAGTGAATCTATTAATAACTTTAATAATAAGCTTTATTCCGGACAATATTTGAACACTGTTATATACACCTAGTTTTGCCTAATTTTGCCTAAAACCTTAAAATAACTCTTTTAAGCAGTTATCGCGCACCTACGTTTATGCTACTGGATCCCTATTGGCTGTTAATACTTTTAATGCATCAATGAACTACAGCATGTTCAAGGTCATTCCAGCCGTATATATACACAGTTTCTGTCCAGCATTATGACTATTATTTGAGACAGTGAAAGCTGTCTTATAAGCGTCAAGTATTTTATTTTGTCTTTGCGTGCCGGACAGATTAGCAAGCGCATTAAGTTAGCATTCGCTCATAGTCTACTAGGTCGTAGTTCCAGTCGTAACAAACACATAGCACAGAAATTTTCAGCCCTACAAAATATTTCTGCTTTGTACCGGATATACATGTAAAGTAATAATCTGAATTATATCAAATGTTGTTGCAAATGAAGAGAACCAATTCTGCACATTTTCGCTTCATCTCCTTCAAGAGTTGAAAGCTAATTAAATATATGCGCTAGTTCATGTAGTTAATTATCTGATGTAATTGCATGATTAAAACAATAAGAAATGCAGCAGAGTTTAGATATTTTGATGGATGAAAACTCTGGTAGCCCAGTGATTTAGGCAGGCCACCATTAGTCTATTAATTGCAGTATTCTTCCTTTAATGAACGCCTGATGAATAGTACTGAATTGTGAATTATCAAAAGGTTCTGTTAGCGTCTCTTTTAATCCTTATTACATATTTTAGTTCATTAGTGTTCCCCTGAAAATTATGCACCTATTTTCAGTATTCTTAATTAATGTTTATCTTAAGCTAGAGGATATTATTTCAAACTGATGATTATTACAGGAACATCATTGCTTTGAGTCAGCTTTGTTTTCCATTCATTGGCAGCAAACAGAGTCGTAAATTAATTGAAGGAGCTCTCGAGGAGATAGTCAGTTTCTTTGTAGTAGCAAAAAACGGACAAAGTTTCTTTTATATGGTGTACACTAGAAAATTTTGTAAATTTTCATATAGTTCACAGCTATAAGTACTGTTTACGTAACTCAATATACGTGCTGGTCCTAGTATCCCGTGTGGCCTGGTGGATAGGGCTCCGGCATTTGAACAATGAGTATAGCGTAAGAGTCTCGGTGGAAACACCACCACTCACTGGGACACCAAAAATATCCAGATGTCGAGTTCCAAATAGGGAGAAATGCGCATCCTGGATTTCATTACCACTCACCACCACCACCCCGAATAACTTCACATTAATCCTAAGACATTAATGAAGTGTTTGTACAATGAGCCCACGCGTCAAAAGAGACCAAGCATTTCGGTCCAACATTGTCAGTCGAAGGGAAATACAAAATTAAAATAAAAACAAATCGATAAAAGAGTTCAATTTGACAAAATCGTCATGTTGCTGCCTGTAAAAGGTTCAGGAGTGGTGTTGATGGAGAGAGATGACTACATCGCAAAGATGAAAACTGTGCTGAATGACCTGTTGAGCTTTAAAGTTGACGACTGCCAGAAAGATAAGACAGATGCAGTTGAAAAACGTATCACAAACGTACTGAGAGATCTTCGAAAGAAGAAACTGATTGACAACAGTACGTATAATGATTAGAAACCCTGAGGGTCTCGTTCGCCATACATTTATGGCCTTCCAAAGACACACAAACAACAAGTCTTCCTGAGACCTATACTTTCGATGATCCACTCACCCCAACATTAAGTTGCTCGTTGGCTTGCAAAGAAGTTGGGACCCATTCGTCAATGGCTAGGTGGGCACACCATGAAAGACTCATTTCATTTCGCCGAAAGTGTAAACCACATGAACGTTTCAAATAAGTTCATGGTGTCATTTGATGCAACCTCCTTTTTTACAATGATTCTAATCAATGAAACTATTGAGGTTATTTGTCAGCAGTTTGATCTTTTCCCACTTCCAGAGTCAGAATTCAAACGCCTACTGCTGATGTGTACCATGGATGTGCAATTCCAGTTTGGCAACACTCTTTACTGCCAAATGGTTCACTTAGCCCTGTTTTAGCAGATATCTTCATGTCCAACCCTGAAAGAACAAAGCTAAAGCATGCAATTGACGAAACAACTTCATACTGTCGATATGTTGATGACACATTTGTAGTGTGCAACAATGAAAGTCATGCTTCCTTCCTAATCAGATTATTCAACGACGCACACACCAATATTGAATTTACTACGGAAAATGAAAATGATGGAAAGTTCCATTTGCTCGGTAAAAGAGTGTTAGCTTTTTCATGTCACCTCACGTATTGCATAGTAAGAGGTGGACATTTCCGGAAATTGAAATGATTTAAGGAGGATTAATTGTTCTTGAATGAAATAGGAAAACAGTGACTAAATAGATGAAACTGGATTTTTCATTACCCTGTTTCCTTGACAATAATTTCACGTCTCCTTCATCTTGTTCTGTTAAATTAAAGTTTTCTATCGGCGTCCTGATAAGTTTCGTTGATCATCTTTAATATACGACATTTGACAATAGTCTGTTATGTAAACAGGAAACTACAGTGAACCTGTACATCTCGATTTATTCCTGGGTGAAATGTAAAATGCTCTAATAAGATGATCTATTTACAAGAAACGAATTTGGTATTACCTTAATTCTTTACTGTTCAGCGAAATACAAGCGCTGCTTAGAAAAGTGCTTGTTAAGCTGAGTACAGTGTATGAAGACATGAATATGTCAACGAGTGAATTTGAAGTAAACAAACGCCAATAATGAACCCCATTCTTAACCCACTAACAAAAAACAAATACTGACGATACAGTAACATGTAAAAGTAGTATAGTTTTGAAACATAGGCTAAAGTGTGTTTGCAGTTAAGATTGTTATTATTATTAGGAAAACAAGACGTATTTTTCCTCAAAAGCGTTAAGTTTGCCTTTGATTACGTCATATCTATGACATATACTAGCTTGCATGTGTTTGTTGACACAGATGAATAGAAGTGAGCAGCTGTATTTTACAGGTTTGGAGACCGTGCAGTAAAATGTCTCAGGTAACATTTAAATACTCAGAATTTCAAAAGCATAGATGGTGAAGAACACTCTTCATCACTGAATAAACATATTATAGAAGCGTATCATGAAAGTATTTTTGCAGTAATTTGTCCAACTGGTAATTGTATAAATAGTTTAAACACCTGTTGAGGTTCTCTGATATCAAATAATCCTGGAGTATCTCTGATGCGTTTGATTCCTAACCATCTAAATGGCCGTTAAGTTGTCAGATCACTTTGATCTGGTTAACAAGCACCAATCAGTAGTATGCAATAAACGGTTTGTTATTTCCGCCAAATTTAATCGAAATCTGATTGTATTTTGAAGAGTGGTGTCATAACTCATCATTCATTAATTCTTACTGTTAGATTCCTTATAAACTCCTCCTTTCATTTTTATATAAATTTGCTCAATGAGTAAATGTGTCCAAAGATTTTTAAACTTATTACGAAATCACCTCATGTACTAGATGTATACTTAATATTTAAACAAATTTTTATTTTAGTATTTTTTTGCATGTAGTGCAATATATACGTTGAGGTATGCAGACATTCAACTGACAGTTTCTTCCACTATGGCTTTCTCACTTCTCATTGCTTTTTTAAAGAATTATTTGGATGATATATTTGTTTTAGCATTTATGCCAAACTGGAAGCCTGAAAGATACAAACTCAGAGATATGTTTCCTATTTATTCTATCAATTTTCTTGAAACTATAGCACTGAACCAAGCAGATTCAGCTTAATAGCTAGAAAAGTGTTCATTAGTGAGCTTGGAATTAAAGATTAGACTGGATCACGCAATATATATATATATATATATCGCGAATCGGCAGTACATGAAGCTGATGGTCGACTGGATTGAATCCTAGTGTTTATTACCTGGGTTCAAACCCCTGTGAGTGCTTACTGTTGGAGAGTCCCAGATTGGGACGAGACAGCTGTACTTCTTGGCTTCCCAATGGTTCTCTAACCGACCTCCTCCACGTCACAATCGGACATCCCACTAGTAGTTTCCCACTCGGGTTTCACTCGAGCTATGGCCTCGCACGCGATGTCACCCAAAGGTCTCATCAGCTTGTGCCTAATTTATATCTATACTCTTCTACATATTTGTTGAGAAATGCATTTTTGATTCGTTCGTTCCCAGATATCCTTGTTACTAATTCTTTCTGGCTATTTGATCTTCAATATTGAGCCAGTCAAGGCAGTTATTGATAAAAGTCTTCAGTAACCTGCTGGAAATGCTTTTTGTGACGCACAGTGCAAGTTCCTGACCCATATTATTTATTATTATTATTATTGTTCCCTTGGGTTCCTAGTGGAACATAGGGCTTCAACTGCACGTCTCCACTTGCTTCTGTCTTCTGCTGTTCTTTTCACTTGCGTCCATGTTATTCCATACTGTTTCATCTCCTCCTCACACGATCTCCTCCATGTCACCCTTGGACGTCCCACTCGCCGCTTCCCGTTCGGGTTCCACTCGAGGGCTTGACGCGCGATGTCACTCAACGGCCTCCTCAGCGAGTGTCCAATCCATCTCCACTTCCTCCTGCATATTTGTTGGGCGATTGGTTCCTGTTTCGTTTGTTCCCACAGCTTCTTGTTTGTGATTCTTTCTGGCCATCTAATCTTCAGTATGGAGCGAAGACAGTTGTTGATAAAGGTCTGCAACCTGTTGAAAATATTCTTGGTGACCCGCCAAGTTTCTGATCCGTAAAGCAAAATTGACTTGACGTTTGTATTGAAAATCCGAATTTTGTTGTTGATGGTGAGTGACGAAGATTTCCAGATTGGTTTCAGGTTGATGAATGTGTTTCTCGCCTTCCCGATTCTCGATTTGACATCCTCGTCCGTTCCTCCTGTGGTTGAGACAATGCTCCCTAGATAAGTGAAAGAAGTAACCTCTTTCAAATCCCTCCCGTTGATGGTGATTGGCACTGGATGTTGCTGCTGCTGTTGTTGTTGGTTGGTTATTTTCATAACCTCCGTCTTGTCTATGTTCACCTGGAGTCCTGTCTTCTCTGGCTGCTTCTTCGACCAGTTTGTCGGTTTCCGCTTGTAAGTCTTCGATTTTGTGTGACATCAAACATAAATCATCCACACGCGAAATCCAGGTCTTCTAGGTTCTTCACGTCGGTCCAGGATATCCCTGTCTTCTCGTTTCCCACTGTCTGACGCATAATCCAGTCCACCACAATTAGGAATATCATTGGTGATAATAAGCACCCTTGTCTGACTCCTGTGTTTACTCCAAACGCTTCGCTGAGTTTTCCGTTGTGGATCACTTGACATGTGCCGTTGTCGTACAGTTGTTGAATAAGGTTGATGAATATTTGCGGTACGCCGTAGTACTCGAGTAGTTTCCAAATTACTTCGCGGTCAACGCTGTCGAAGGCCTTCTCAAAGTCTATGAAGTTGAGGTAGAGATTTGATTGCCATTCCATGCTTTGTTCGATGATAATGCGTAGAGTTGCGATTTGGTCAGAACATGATTTGCCTTTCCTGAATCCAGCTTGTTCTGGTCGGAGTTCTGTATCCAGCGCGTCCTTGATTCTCTCCAGGATGATGCGACTCAGGATTTTACTTGGCGTCGACAGGAGCATGATTCCTCGCCAGTTCTTGCAGAGTCCCAGGTCGCCCTTCTTTGGTAGTTTCACCAGGTAACCTTTCCTCCAGTCAGTAGGCACCTTTCCCTCTTTCCAGATCTTTTGCAATAATGGAGTCAGCATATCTGCCGTCGTTTCTGGGTCCGCTTTCAGTGCTTCCGGGGGTATTCCATCTGGTCCAGCTGCTTTTCCAGCTTTCAGAAGCTTGATTGCATTCATGACTTCAGTTTTCGTTGGGGGATTGGTGTCAACTTGCAGTTGTGTACGTGCTGTTGTTGGTATTACTGGACGGGTTGTAGGTGGTGGTCGGTTCAAGAGTCCTTTGAAGTGGTCCGCCCATTGTTTAATCTGTCTTTCTTCTTTGGTAATTGGGTTCCCTTGGCTGTCTTTTATAGGTTTCACTTGTGTTGATCTCTTCCCGGATAGAGACTTGGTTATCTGATATAGTGTCCTCAGGTCCCTTTTGCCTGCTGCCTTCTCAGCTTCAGTAGCCAGGTTGTCGTAGAATTGTCTTTTGTCCTTCCTGGCACTCTTCTTCACTTCTTTGTCCAGTGCTGTGTAAGTTGAGCTCAGCGTCTCTTTCTCTTGTCCATCTTTGCATTGAATCATTTTCTCTTTCACTTTTCTCCTCTCCTCTATTAGTTTCCAAGTGTCTGTTGAGAGCCATTCCTTGTCTTGTTTCTTCTTTCTTCCTAAAACCGTTGAGCACGTTTCGTTGAAAATTACCTTCAGAGAGTTCCAATGGTCTTCCACGGATGATTCCTCAGTGGTGCCACGTAGTGTTTCCTGCTTTGCTCTGACAGTTGCAGTGAAAATGTCCTGTGTGATTGTGTCCTTCAGTTTGTGAGTGTTGAACTTGCATTGTGGCCTATCCCCAGGTATCCTCGAGGCTTTCAGCTTCACCTTGAAAGTCCCTTGTACCAGATAGTGGTCTGAACCCACATCTGCTCCTCTCCTCGATCTTGTGTCCAGTAGGCTCCGTCTCCACTTCCTTGAGATTGAAATGAAGTCTATCTGGTTTTTGGTGTGTCCATCTGGTGAAATCCATGTTGCCTTGTGTATATCCCTGTGTTTGAACACACTGCCACCAATCACCAAATCATTGAAGGCGCAGAAGTCTGAGAAGAGTTCACCATTTTCGTTCATTTCACCGAGGGCCTCACGACCCATGGTGAGTTCTCTTCCTGTATTGTCTCCTCCCAGTTTCGCATTCATGTCGCCCATCAGGATTTTGATATCGCTCTTTGGGACTTTGTCCATTACTGTTTGTAGTTGACTGTAGAAATCCTCCTTCTTCTCATGTTCTGAGGCGTTTGTAGGCGCGTAGCACTGAATGATTGTAACCTTTTTTCCTTTTGAGTTGAACCTGGCTGTCATTATCCTGGAGGAGATTGGTTCCCACTGCATGAGAGCTTTAGCCGCTGTTGGTGACATCATGATGGCTACTCCCTCGGTGTGCTCGTGATTGTCCTCTGGGTGACCGGAGTAGATTATTGTCTCTCCAGTTGATAGTTGGCTCCTTCCACATCCGTTCCATCTGCTCTCGCAGATTCCCAACACTTCTATTCTATATCTCCTCATTTCTGCGGCTACCTGAGCAGCCTTCCCAGCTTCGTACATTGTACGAACATTCCACGTCCCCATCCTTATTTTCGCTTTCATCGAAAGAAGGCACATCGGCTGACTGGCTTCCCGAAGGCTTTCACCAGCCCGCGTCATTTCACTTCCCCGATTCCAGCGAGAAATAAGGTCACTATTTGTAATTTTAGAATTTTGAATATATTTGTGCGTTGAAGTTTTAGTAGCAATTTGGTTAAGTTTTGGGGGTGGAGTTGCTAGCACCACGCCCCAACCCTCCCTCTTTATCCGGGCTTGGGACCGGCTAGAATACTAGTGACCTAGTAATCTAGGCGAGGTTGACCCATATAGAATACCCGATTTAACACTGCTGTTGAAAATCTGAATTTTGCTGTTTATAATGAGTGCAACTGATTTCAAAGTGATGAAGGTTTGCATTGGCTTTCTGATTTTGGTTTTTATATCCTCATCTACTCTACTTTTAGTTGAATCCACGCCTCCTAGATAAGTGAAAGAGCTAGCCTCTTTCAAATCTATTTCTTTGAGAGTGATTAGTGTCTGTTGCGGCTGGTTGATTGGTTACTTTCATTACTTCCATATTCTCAATGTTCACTTGAAGTTCTGTCTTCTCTGCCTGCCTCTTCTGACAGTTTGTTGCTTTCCCCCTGTAATTCTTCGAGTTTGTGTGACATTAAAGATAAATCATCTGCGAGATCCACATCTTTTATTCTCACTATCACTTCACTGTATTCCTGTCCCTTCGCTCCCCACAGTCTTTGACATAATCCAGTCCAGTGCAACTAGGATGTTTTGTCTTACTCATGTATTCAATTCACAGACTTTGCTGAGTTTTCCCTCATGAATCACCTTACACGCGGCATTGTCATATAGCATCTGAATAAGGCTGGATGAAGATTTAGGGCACTGCATTCCATAATGGTGAAGTAGTTTCCAAATTACTTCGTGGTCAACGCCATCGAAGGTATCTTCAGAAATGATGAAGTTGAGATAGAGATTCGGCTGACATTCTAGGCTTTGTCCAGTGACAATGCATAGAGTTGCCACTTGATCAGCACATGATTTGCCTTTCCTGAATCCAGCTTATTCGAATGGGGCGGAGTTCTGTATCCAGTACATCCTTTATTCTCTCCAGGATGATGCGACTTAATATTTTAATGTGAGTGGACAACAGCATGATTTCGCACCAGTTCTTGCAGAGGCGTAAGTTGCCCTTATTTGGCAGCTTGGCAAGGTATCTTTCCTTCCAATCAGTATGTAACTTTCTTTCCTTTCAAATGTTTATAATAGTGACGTGCGCACATAAGCTGCAGTCTCTGTCTCCGTCTTCCGTGCTTCGGGTAGGGGAATTCCATCTGGTCCTGCAGCTTTCCTAGCTGGCCTTCGGTAGCTTGATTGCACTTAAGACTTCCACCGTTGTTGGAGGACTGGCACCCACTGGTAGGTCTGTGCCATCTGTCAGTAGTCGTATTTCTGGATGAGTTGCAAGGGATAGCCGGTTCAATAGTCCTTTGAAGTGATTAGCCCATTGTTTTATCTGTCTCTCCTCCTTTGTAATTAGATTCCCTTGGCCGTATTTTATTGGTTTCATCTGTGTTGCTTTCGTCCCATAAAGAGTTCTGATTGTCTGATATAATTTTCTGAGGTGTACTTTACCTGTGGCCATCCTGTTTTGCTTCAGTTGCCGGTCAGTGTGTCGCAGAACTGGCTTTTGTCTTTCCTAACACTTTTTCACTTCTTTATTTAGTACAGTTCACATTGAACTTAGCTACTGCTACTCTTTTCCATCTTCGCACTGGTTCATTTTCTTCTTTACTTCCCCCATCCCCTGTTAGCTTCCAGATGTCCACTGGGAGCCATTCCTTGTATTGCCTCTTGTTTAACGTCTGTATACGTTTACCCGAGCACTACCTTCAGAGAGTTCCATTGTTTTCCCGCATGGGTTTCCTCATATATTCCATGTAGTCTCTCCAACTTTCCTTTGATGGCTACAGTGAAAGTGTCTCTTGCAGTTTGGTCTGTCAGTTTCTGAGTGGTGAATTTGAATCGTAGTCTGTCTTTAGTTGTTTTGAAGGCTTTCAGCTTCATCTTGAAGGTTCTTCGAACTAGATAATGGTCCGAGCCCACGTCTGTACCTCTTCTCGACTTATGTGTCCAGAAGACTGCTTCTCCACTTTCTTCAGGTTGAGATGATAGTTAGATGTAGTTAGAAAATGATAATTCACAATCTATTTTGTTAAAGCATGTTGATTAACTGCTTGGAAGGAATCTGATGAATTTTTTATAAGTGTTATTCAAATGTAGTCTGAACAACTTTTGAGGTATGAAAAGCATCTTCGAACTTCTTTTCTTTCCATTAAATAATAACCTCTTCATCTATTTCAACTTGTATTCGTCTGTTTCTTTTAAATACTTAATCACTTGATACTTCTGCGTTAAAGAGTGACTCTGTTCTTCTGCTCCAGATAGTTCATTTCAAATACAAATACACCAGTTAAAATGGTGTAAATAAAAACGTGAAGATATCTGTGGTGAGAGCTGTCTGCAAGACACAAATGCAGAAAACAAGTGACGTCAGTGTTTACGTCTCGAATCAGGGTCATGAGAAAAGACAGGAATAAAGACTAACCTTGAGGAACTCAACAACCAATCATGGCAGACTTAGGGCGTGCAAATATGATTCGCAGACATACGACTTAACTTTCTGAGAAACAGTCACCAGCGGTACAGAATAACCTTCAGAAGGGAAAAACAATCAGAAGATGGTGCTTCTCTGTTAAAATAAAGAGTAATAATGTACATAAAAATCTATATATATCTCTTGATCTGTTGCCTGACCCTTGTCTTTTGTCGTTAAATATCAAATTATGCTGAAATGCCTATTGCAACAAACTAAGTTGCACGTTTTATCTTTCTATTCAAAGAAAATCGTATGTATAAGATGTCAAATCGAACTAAGGAACATCAAACATTATTTATAAGTAACAATATTATAAATTTCATAAAAGCTTCCAATTAATGTGTTAAAAGTTTTTCGGATTCGATTAATGTGAGCTTGAAACATTGTGAATATACAGGCTCAAAGGACCTTATTATGGTAACTATTTATTTCAGTATGTAATTAGTACTAAGTAAACTTTGGTTCCTTTACACTTTGATTAGCTGTGTGACGATTTACTGACCAGGATTATCAATAATTTCTTTTCTAGTCCAACAGGTAATCATGGATCGGTCAAAGAAATCTTTAACAGTCGTAGAACTTTACGCTCGAGGGATAATTTTTACTGGAAATCACTTGGATACGGCCCAATGATGAATGTATTTTGTATAAAAGTGAGGCATTAGATTGAATAAGCTAAATGTTACTTTTGAATATAACTTTGTGCTCAAGAGCAACATGTTGTGAAAAGAAAACAGTTAATAAAATGTCGTTGTTATCACTAAAAGAATAGTGGACGTTTATTTATCCAATTCAAAACAGTCATGTCAAACTCGATTGGGTATAAATTCAAATTAACCTGGAAGACACCACAAATCATTGAAAAACAAGGAGTTAAATTTGGTTTTCTCAAAGATTTTTTTCAGAAATGGATATGAATCAGAGTGTAATTTCCTAACACCTTTATGATGTAGGAATTCATGAATAATTTTCATCAAGCTGTACAGTCATATTCATATTCCGGAAAAATACATTCAGTGTCTTTAGAAATTACTCAGTCGATATACATATGATAAGAATAAAGATAATTAAAATGATGTACTAAGAGGTGTGGCGTTGAAGTGGATGAATTACAAAACTTTTAAAGATTTTTAAATGAGTAAATTGGTGTTAAGATTTTAAAATAGTAGGTCAAGTGTTGTCAAAATAATAATTAAGAGTACTATGATGATAACAAGAAAGGCAACTAAGATGAAGTGAGGTGGAATGAATTCACGTGATAAAATAGAATAAAATAAAAGAATATAACGATGACCAAGGTAAAGAAAGCAGTTTAAAAAAACGTTTTTGAACAATTAATTTAGGTTTTTGTCCATGTGTAGCTAGAGCTTCGGTTATACATAAGTGGAGAAAACATAAGCTTTTGGAGTGGTTGGATTTGGTCCTGTAGATAACTTTAATGGACAAATCACGTGAGGCTGAATGGCCTGACTCCAGGTTGTGTTCGCAAACTGAAAACCTTGACGAACAAAAGCTGTGTGTTTCCTCACGAATTAATGGGTATATTTCCTGACTCATGATTACGTCTAAACGCTTTTGAGAAAAATGAGTATACGAGAGAATTGACCAAAATAACTTTACAGGTAAAGAAACGCTGACTTGAAGATATTTTTTCAGCAAGGCATAAACTCAAAATGTTTGACAGAACCTCTAAATCTTCTCTTCTGACTTGAAAACTTTATTTTAAATGCGTAATCTTTTTGATTTTTCCCTTATCTGGTGAACTAAATCAACTTTCGTCTTACCCTGGCATTTAGGTTGTGATTGACTCTTCAGAGATTTGTGTTTAACCGGATACATAAGAAAAAATAATTTAGGCCACTAATTAGCCGTAATTTATAATATCTGTATATAAATTTTGTTTTCACTCCTTAAATGTGTCATTTTATTTGCAGCTAATATAAAATTCTGAAGTTAAATGGAGTTATTTTGTTTGGTATGCTATACAACTGAATTCTATGCTACCTTGTGTGATTTCCTACGTTCATGTGACTATTATTTAACTTAAACTACTGACGGAGGACGTCTTTCTGAACCATCTGTTAGAACATGAAATAGTGGAAAACAATCTTCTGTTTTAATTTTAGAAGCAGCGTAAACTGCTGTGAAGCTGTTACTATTTTCACTTTAGATCAGTTAAGATATTTAAACAAAAGAAAACTATGTACTGTTGACAGTGGTTTAGATGAGTAGTTGTGTGCCACTCATTTCAACTTACAGTGCTTGCTGACTAGTCAGATCAAGGTGATCTAAACACCAGACGGTAGCTTCAGTTGTTTGGCGCCAACCTTATCAGTGGTGCATCCGGTTTGACGCAGATCAAAGAGCTGAATAAGCTCAAACCTGAACTGGTCTTACTATAAAGCGAATTCACAATTTGCTATTTTGGTTCTTTGAGTCGAGTGGAACCAGGTACACTGCTGATGAGCTCTGGCTCAAACCGGTGAAACTGCTGTTCGGTGCCTAGATCACCTAAATTTGGCTAGCAAGCAATACTGGTTGATATGAGTAGTCATCTCCGCCAGTTAGTATTATATTTTTTTTCCTTCACGTTCCCCAGTGGAACATGAAGCTTTAAGCTTGTGGCTAGTTTCTGTAGCAGTGTTTATTTTACAGGACTAGTTTGCTAGCCTCATGCCTAACCTTTCCTCTTCACCACCCTTATTTCTCCCTTAGCGAGGTAAAGGAGTGCGTCCGTGGCCGGGGATCGAACCCCGGACCATGTGCATGGTCGGCGAGCGCCCTAACCGCTGTACCACCGACGCACCAGTAGTAAGTAGTTTTATGCAAATATGCTTGCTTTCTTGATCACCATTTATGGTACCAGGCAAATCGGAATAAATTGTTTTCCAAAAGAAACTATTGTGAAATATCACTCCTAGAACTGTGTTCATTGCAAATCGCTGACTAATTTACAAATTATGAAAACAAATGAAAATGTGTAAAATGCTACCACCAATGAAACCAAAACTTTATTAGAAGACAGTGAATTTTTTTTAAAGAATCAATAAGGAGAGAAGAAGAAGACGGTGTTGTCTAATTTACTTACTAACTGATTTGGCTGTTTGAAAAATCGCAACTAATAGTGGGAAAGGGTGGCTATCATATTATACTTATGGATGTACAGTACGCATTCCAGTGCCTAAGTATATATATATATATCCACTCCTCTGTATTCTTATTCACACATTTAGCGTCAAAGTTTAAGCTCTAAAGTTTCAGTAGTGATGGCGTTGTTTTCATGGGGTTGGGTCGCTAACCTTACTCCTAACTCTTTTTCTCTCTTCCCCTCAGCCGAGAATCCAACCGGGAATACGCACTTATCTGGTGAGCATTCTATCCCCGGAACCATCAATGCACCAAGTAAAAATATACAGAATATTAAATGTAGCGAAAATTAATTTATTTTTGTGAATTAAAATGTAGAATGTTATGAAGGTGGTGGATACAGATTCGACCTGAGGAAAATGAATTTTGATTGACAAGGCGATAATTCGATCTTGAAAGGAAAAATAACTCCACATAAGTGATCTAATCCACCCCCGGCTGAAGCAAATTTACGAGGTGATAAAGTTAGGAACAAACAGCACGTGAACAAACGAACCAAATACCAGGTAGTGTGAATCTTAAGAAACTAGTTGTGTCAATGTTCACACTGAGGTAACTGGATTAGGCGACCTAAATTTTCGATAAAGAAAGGAAGACGAAATTTGCAGTATAAAATGATATCATTCTATTTCACAGGTTCTCATCAACTGCAGACTACCTGAAATTACAATGGTTATATAAATGATAATAACATACTTTAATGTTTGATTAGTAGTAGAGAAGAGATAAAATTAACGCATCCAAAAAAGAATGAAAGCATTACAATCTTTAGTTTAAGTTATCATCATCAATTTATAAACTTTCAAAGTTGAAAAGAGGGGGGAGGGGTAAGACAGAAAACAGAAAAATTGATTGAACAGACACAACTAAGTTCTGCTATCAATGGAACAGCCTACCATCGCCCATACGTTGATGACACATTTGTTGTTTGCAACGACATGGATCACGCATCGGCATTATATGATCGCCTAAATGAGATCCATCCAAATATCAAGTTCACCATGGAATATGAACATAAAAATGAGTTCAATTTCCTGGATCTAAATGTAAAAAGAACAAACGAAGGCATGATTGAAAAGTCCATCTATAGAAAAGAAACCTGGACTGGACAATATCTTCACTATAACAGCTTTTGTCCCACAAGCTATAAACGTGGATTAGTGAGGACTTTGTACGATAGGGCCAGGAAGCTATGTTCACCAAACAAGGTCGAAGAAGAACTAGATTTCGTCGAGAAATGCCTGAGGGAAAATGGATACCCTAAAGGATTTATACAGAAGTATAGCAGAGAAAAAGATAAGAAAGAAAAGCATCCAACTGCAGAGAAGAAAAAAGTGTTTATTTGTCTCCCATTCAAAGGAGATGCAGTTTCACAAAAGATTGATAGAAGACTGAAAGAAGCAATAAATAGAAGCTTCCCGGCAGCAAAACTCATAACAGTATACAACACCACTCCTTCCATGATCCACTCAAAACTGGATAAATACCCCACTGATATCACCTCCAACTGCGTTTATGAATTTACGTGCACTTGCGGGAGCAAGTACATGGGAAGGACAGAAAGAATGGCTTCTATCCGGTTTTCTGAACATATTCCGAAAGACCTATGCCTTAAAGGAAGCAAATATTCTCAGAGTGTAATTGCCAGACATATTGTTGATACCGGATATCTCGTAGAGATTTCTAAGTCCTTCAAAATATTAAATAGACAAAGGACAGCAAATTTACTACGATTTGCCGAAGCGATCGCAATCAAATGATTTAAACCAAACTTATGCATACAGAAAGAGAGTGTGATTAACCTCTCACTCCCTTGGTAACTGAATTTTGATTTTGATTACATCAATTAGTCATCTAATTTAGTGATCTCAACTCACTGAGCAAATCTCAATCTTATAAACTGTAAATGCTTTTGCTTTTGGAGTTGCCATGTGAACCTACAAGCTAACACTGTTTCTGTTAATCAATTTTTCTGTTTTCTGTCTTACCCCTCCCCCCTCTTTTCAACTTAGAAACCGTATAAACTGATGATGAAACCTTAAACTAAAAATTGTAATGCTTACATTTTGGATGCATCAGTTTTATAGTATTTCTTCTCTACTACCACTTAAACATTAAAGTATGTTATTATTATCATCTATATAACCATTGTAATTTCAGGTAGTCTGCAGTTGATGAGAACCTGTGAAATAGAATGATATCATTTTATACTGCAAATTTCGTCTTCCTTACTTTATCGAAATTTATCAAGGGAACCAGTTGTATGAAGACCTAAATTTTCAGTTTACCCACCCATTAGCAGTGGGTGGGTGCTGATAAACTTACTATGCGCCTAGTCAAACTTCATCATCACCTTCTTCATCTAAATTTTGTTCTCCTTTCTGGAACTAGTGAATGCATGACTCTAAGGCTAATTTTTAAAAAGGCAAATGGAATATTTTTGGGTGTTATGCTACTCAACTCTACTATCACTAACACCTACTGTCAATGTTACTGTTGTTGTTATTGTTCATAAGATTATTATTATTATATTAATATATAGTATTACTATAACATGGTAATCCCGTAAAGAGAAACAATGTCAAAGTTGATATTACTATTATTATTAATACTTTATTTTAATTAGTAGAATCAGCGTTTGAGAAATAATAAAGAAATTGCAAGAAGAGAAGAAAGATGATTAGTGCAAGATTAATAAATCAAATATTCTACTTAATTAGTAGTGTTTATTATTAAAAATAATGATTGATTGTCTGACAAATTAAAGTTATTTTTAATAATATATAAAAATGTACGTATCAGTTATAATATAATTCTGTTCATTTATATTGATGAATAGAAGGCAGTAGGTTTTGAACAGTAATATGTTAACAATATGCATATATTCACAATACAGTTACTTGGCTTCATTCAAACTAAAAATCCTTGTGATTTATTTAATACCTAAGAGAATTTAGTATTTATGTCGGTAGCACAGTGGTTAGGACACTCGCCGACCATGCACATGGTCCGGGGTTCGATCCCCTCCCCACACACACCTGATATCAATGGTCGGCCTCCAAAATTTGGGCTACCGATATCAAATGCTGAAAATTCCATACTTGTACCAAAAATACGGTGTGGAATCAAGCTGTAATAAAAAAAGCTGAAAGGAAACCTATTCGATTTAAACATTACTTAGAGGGCATTATAAAGTCGATGTTCACACCTTTCAGCGGTAGTATAAGTCATTACAGTCTGATAAGAAGGAAGCCATAGGCAAGGAAACCATCGATATGGCATAATATCAATCTCAAGTCGACTCATTTACTTCGATATTTAGATATGTACACCACTCAGTACTAGAGTTGATGACTCTATTAATAAGTTCCTTAGGTTATGTTTGACTCTGACTAAGAACTTGCCGGCAAGGTTGAATCTCTGGGGCTATCTAAGGCTTTCATCCATCAAAATGCATCATATCTACAACGATATATATATATATCTATTGTTGTAACCATCTAATCTCGTCTATGAACCACAATCTATACGCATTCAAACCTTCCAAGGGATTTCCATCCACCGCTAAGAGTGTTTTGAAGAAAACTGAGGGAAGAACATTGCGGAATATCAGAGCATGTCTTGGATGGAACAATATTGCTTCAGATGATATATTATCGATCATTATATTACTTTAAGATTTTGAACAGGAGGTAAATACTTTGCAAGGAAGCACTATGAGAATTCTGCATTGTGTACACATGCATTTCTCAGAATAAAGCTATTATAGTTGTTGTAGCATAAATCACTGGACAGCAATCAATAGATCAGGCTTGTTAATCAATAATTTCAGTGGTATGGTTTTCATTTTACTCTGTAGGCTTCATTTTTCTTTCATCTCTTACCGATGAAGTTATTCTTCGTTTAACTTTTGAAATTTCGAAGCAGCGCCGATGCAGGGTCATAACACTGTAAGTTAACTAACAATAAACGTCACACATCTGGATGAAGGATGCATTTATAAATTAGAAAATTTGACTTCAAGGATTCAGATAATTGAGTATTTCGTTCGAACTCCCCGTATTTCAATATTTTCAGATCTTTTCTACTTCTGCTGATTTTGGTAGTTTTATGTAAACCATTTCACTAGTTATTCTAACACTGACTAGTCGGCAGATAGAAATAGACAAGTCAGCCTGCTTCATTTACATCAAAATAATCTACATTTTAATTGGTGGATGGTGACTAGCAGCGGAATCCAGGAAGTGCATTTCGTCCAGTTTGGGGCTCGTCAACTGGATGTGCCTGCATTCCCCGGTGAGTGATGATGTTCCCACCGAGGCTCGAACCCAGTGCCCATAGTTTCAAACGCCAAAGCGTTATCCACTAGATCACTTTAGTTATGAGAGCCACCTCTTGTGCAACGGATCATGTTAATTATTTAATTGAATTTTAGATTTTCCCGTCGATTGATTGGACCGAAGTACTGGGTTTCAGGTTGACATGTCGGCTTCTTGTACAGATGCTTCGACGATGTCTGGGCCTATAATTAAAATTTAATTGGTGGTGGTAGCCCAAGTGGTCTAGTGGATAACGCTTCGGCGTTTCAAACTATGAACACTGGGTTCGAGCCCCGGTGGAAATATCATCACTCACTGAAGAATGCAAGTACATCCAGATGACGAGTCCCAAATTGGACAAAGTGCGAATCATGGATTCTACTGCTAGTCACCATCCGCCAACTGAATTCTAATTACATGCCCAGACATCGTCGAAGCATCTGCACAAGAATCCGACATGTCAGCTTGAGACCGAGCGCTTCGGTCCAATCAATCGATGGGAAAATCTAAAATTCAATTAAATAATCTACATTTTGGCTATTTTATGGAATTCTTTCAAATTCAATAGAAAAAGTTTAATGAATGTTATCGCACATAACATGAAGTGTTGAGTTGTTCTGGGTTAAAAGTCAATACTTCCAATGAGTTGCTTACAGTAATATAAAAGGAAACATGAGAAAAAAATTAGTGTATATCACTTCAGGCGAAATTACGTTTGTGGAGGTATATTGTACTTTCATCTGACTGCCTCCAACCGTCGCGAAGACAAGTCACCTAGTTTGATGACCACATTGGAAACTTGACAGATAGAATTCAGTCACCAGCAATAAAATGGACACGATACACCTTAATGGTCACTTTCTGGTGACCAATCGTCATATTCTACATGGGATCAGTCATAAGGTCAAACAGCTCAGTAGCGACATCTTCCATTGGGTGACGCACATTTGAATCTCTCAGGAGACAATAATTCCTTCAAAGTTGCAGGTTGTGTCTTAACAGTAAGTCTTGACGATTACCTTTACCAGTTTTATGTTATTGTAAAGTATTATATCAGCATATCGATTTTATGAAGAAGCATCTGGCCATAGTTGGAAGGAAGGTACTTAAATAAAATTTGCTGCTTACCTTTCCGCACTTATGCTATGACTTCACGAAAATAAAATACAATCTGAAACCAAAGAGGAGATTTTTATGGCGATTTATTAGGGGCTTCGTTGTGAGTCTGTCAAACACAACTGGTATTTCTAAAGAGGTAAAACGGAATCTTATCAGTCTAATCAAAGGGAGGCTTCTAAATATGGTAAGCTTAACAATAGATGTAGTTTCGTAAGAAAGTATGTAAACATAATAAAGGAAGTTTCAAAGTGCTGTAGACAGGTTAACATTCCAATAAACAAACTACGGCTAATCATGTTAACAATAAAGACTTAAATATAAATGAAAATAATATAGAGGTACAGTCGATATGTAAAACAACAGTTGTCATGTGATGATAGCAAAGTGGACAATCAGGCACAGGACTTTTAATGCACCAGAGGTGATTAGTTTTGAAATGGTTAATTAAATGTCTTAAAACATTAACTATTAAGCATCACATGAGTCGTTTTGGGCTGCATTACCAACTAAACTTTCAAGGGAAAGTAGGTTGCTATCCTATGGTCTAGTTTGCAGATGTTTCCCATCCTTTCTTGCTCATTAATTCAATGTTCTCCGAAGATGTTTGCTTGACTATAAGAAAGAATGAAGAACTGTATCCACAGGTGATTACTTAATATTGAATGTTCTTAGCCTACAGCTTACACGATGTAATCACCCGTTAGCTCAAAAACACCCTATACAGTTCAGCACTTTATTTTTTTCATTATGTCGACGATGTGATTTTGAATAATTCGAATTTATTCCATAAGTCATGTAAAATACCTTTTATTATTTTGAGTCTGCTTGCTAGGGTGAGTTCGCTTCTACATTTCTGTATCTCTTTTGCTCTATATTTCCTAAATAATCTGATTGCTACAGGGTGAGTAATCACACTTATTACTAGAATTACAATGAAATTCCATAAAGTAAATCGTTTAGCGAGACATTGTCATGAAGACTAGATATGATAAGTTGAAAAACTATAATTTTCTAATAATTTATACGAATCACCTAAAAGGTACACATTTTTCATAATCTAATGAATTTACAATAAAAACCTTGACATTTATTCCAGATTTAATTTTATTCCTTTACGTCTTTAGTGGAACATAGAGCTTCAAGACAGAGCTTTGAAGTTTCGGTAGAAGTGGTTATAATTTTCACGGAGTGAGTTTGTTAACCTCACGCCCAACCTTCCCCGTTTATCGGCTTAACGAAGTTTAGAAGTGCGCCATTCAAAGATCGAACCTTAGACCAAGTCAGTAGTAGTTGGACAACGCTCTTCTGTTGAACCATCAACGCATAAATAAATTGATAAGGTTAACTGGAAACGTAGTTCAGTTCTCTATTGTAATGATGGGGTATTGTATATTGGAAAATGTTACAAAATGAAAGAAATCTGTGTTTTCAGTTACAAATACTTTCAGTCGTCCTCGACTGGAAATCATATTTTTCTGATATTGCCATTGGTAAAACGCTTAATGGGAACTATCAGAGTGGAGTGGCAGACTGATAGCTGAGAATCAGTCAAAGCTTCCTGGGTTCGGTATGCTTTAATACTGTAAAAACTCGTTTAATGTCATAAGAGAGTTCTGCTTGTGCTACTGGCCTTCCAAAATCACCATCCATCAAAATGCACCTTATTTCCTTTATTTCCTTTTATTCTACTCATCCAATTGCCTCTTTGAGTCGCCATCATATTCAAATCAGTTTCAACCTACTGATACGGATTTTTCAAAGTAACTCTTTGAAAGCATAGCAGGTTATAAGAGCCTGCTTTGAATAGAATAATACTACTGCTAACGATATATAACTGATTATTAATCTGCTTGAAGATTCTTCACAAGGAGTAAATGCTCTGAAATAGAACATGCTGATAGTTCCACAATATATAAAAAAGCATTTTTCAAAAAGCTCTCTCATTTGATGATATTAGATGGTTGGAGGCAATCGGCAGGAAGCCCTAGACATAGATTTCATGCTACTTGGCACTCACCAGTCAGCAAGGTGTATCTGCAACCTTGAAGGAACTCATGTCCCTTCTGAGATTTGAACCCCCGTCAACCAGTGCTGCCGTCAGAGACGTTACCACTGAGCTATTTGGGCTTGCGATTGACCTCCTGTAGGGCTGTCTTGAATACTTTGATTGGACACTAGTAACTAGTGTGATGTGTCTTGTCCTTGGTTTAGTGCAGACTGTATTCTATCAGTCAGGTTTGGTTTGCAATGAGGCCACCATTCTAGGTAACTTGCCATCACGTCGACACAGGTTCGAATCTAAGAAGGGACATGAGTTCATTCAAGGTTGCAGATACGCCTTGTTGATTGGTGAGTGACAACTATCACGAAACCTAGGTCCAAGGCTTCCTGCCAATGGCCTCCAACCATCTAATATCATCAAATCAATATGCGCCGTGATGGCGAGCTACCTAGAATAGTGGCCACATTAGTTCCGTCTGCACCAAAGGAAGGACTAGACACATCACACTAGTTACTAGTGTCCAATCAAGGCTCTATCATTATTAATATGCAATCAAGAGGCCTCCTGTTCGTCAGTTGAAAACTAATCAGAATGTTTCTTTTAAATTGGGCTTAAGGCTACGCATGAATAGTAAAGATTTACACACAATCATGAGAGAAATAGCCGAAAAGTCAAGGATAATTTATCCCTATATAGTGTAAAGTGTAATTTTGCGCTAAATACAGGCGACTAAGGAGAATAAAACAATTTCAGCATCATTAGTCAGTCCTATTAATGCATACAGTATACCTAATAATATGTTCGATAATTTCTGTAGATAGTAACGTTATCTTTGCTAAGCATAGTTCTATCAGAGAGTAATTCCACCATCGTTTATATTCCTCTTTTCTCCTTTTTTTTTCTCCTCTATTTTCTGTTGCCCATTTGGTTACAGCCAGCTCTAAACACAGCGTTATCTCTGAAATCAGTTAACTTATAGTACTCACTGAAAATAAGCTAAATAAATATGTACATACTCTTTTTTGGCTTACATATACAGCTGTGTATATATACATATAGGAATATATATATATATTTATGTATAAAATCGTATCTGCCTATTTCACTTTGCAAAAAACGGGATAAAATATGTCTGGCTGATTGTTAACAGAGTAAAACATTGAAAAAAAACTAATGTTAGGGAAATAAATGAGAAATTTGAAGACTAATTTCTCTCTGTGGAAAATGCATTGAAATATTTTGCATTTTTAAGTACATTACACTACATTAAAAATAAATGCCTACAAATATGTGTTGTATATTCAGAGATATTTCAGGTTATTTAAGTGTTATTTTAGCCAGGTATTGATTTCATTTAGACGAATATAAACACAGGGATTGACATTAGGTAAACTTATTTCATTTTACCTGGAAGAGATTGTAATCAGTACCAGTTTTCAACTGTGAAATTCGATGATTAACTATAGAGTTGATTGGAGTCATAGTTTCGTTGGATGACTACATGTGTAGCCGTGGCCATTATTGGAAGATGGTATATTTCTCGTTCTATTTGAAAGTTTTAAAATGAATGTGACTGTAACGTCGTGAGTAATGACATGAAATGTGCATCTTGGACTTTATAACCAAACAAATTCAGACATCTACAAAACACAAAATAATCGAGCAAAGAATATCCTTTTCGATAAATTCCTCTTCTCTCTCTACAATTATATACATGTTTATATACACAGAATATTCTAGATTAGTAGTTAATAACAATATTAGCGTTTTTTTAGATAATATCGATTTGTAAAGTTTGATCAATGGAATTACAGTTCATTAAAGATGCTTAAATTATAATAATAACAAAGGTATACCAGAGAATATAATATCAACTAAAATTAGGGAAATTCCACAGAAATTCAGGATCATTCAAACCTGGATGGCCAAGGCAAGGATAATGTCTGAACTAACTTCTTTGGATGCATAAATTAAGCTTGTTAATATGGATCGCAACGGCCTCAGTAATATTTAGTAGTCGAACTTTTAAGACAAAACTGAGATTCGTGGTTATGCGGTAAATGACCCTGAAAGCATGGTTAACGTCAATCTTGCGTTCTGTCTCAACAAGATGAGACAGAATAGCGCTGCGAATAGATTTTGTTTGTTCTTTGCTTAACCAGGCAGGTTGATGTTCGGAAATTCGACGAGAAACACGCCTAATTGTACGGCCTATGTAACTGGCTCCACAGGAGCAGTTAAATTGGTAGATACACATGGAAGGGGCGAAATTAGGCAGTTTGTCTATTATTCCCGAAGGCAGAGGAGGAGTGGTTCTAAAGATACAGCGTAATTCGTCAGCAGGGAATGCTCTTTTTACCGCATTTCTGAGGCGATGTGTTAGTATCTCACTGGTGTTTTCTCCTAGGAACTGCATCTGTAAGAATAAGGCCTTTTTTGGAACTGTTGGTAACTTGGGCTGCTTTGGTTTCAGATTCAGATTCTTATCAATAAACTTTTCAGGATAGCCATTCCCACTTAGCAAACAAATTCAAGTAAACAGTTAATACAATATCAAGCGGCTAGTTTTTAAGGGACTTTTGTACATAAATCAGAGTGACCAGAAATATCAATAGGGAAATACAAGTATATAGATGAACAGTAGTTGGATGGCTGCTTTAAATGTTTCATATCCTCACTTACTTAAGAGTCGGATGAAGGTTTATTCAATACAGAAAACATAGTGCACATCATGTCAGGTAGTCTTTCAAATTTTCTTTGAATTGAAATTAGAATTTAAGTGTGAATGTATATAGAACTTTGAAAAATAGCCGTGAGGAACACCTCTAAAAAGTTTCAAAAACTTGTAAAGTTATATATTCCAGAAAAATTACCAACTGAATTTCACACAAGACTTTAATATGATATAACAATAATAGTTCTATTCTGAACAGCATGACTATATATAGTACAAAATTTTCAGCTTGGCTTTATCCACTCCTTTTAGTGAATTTTCAAGTAGTACAGTATTCTAAAATTTATCGTTCGATAGATTTTTTTTCTCTCTGGAATGTGCTTCGACCCCACAACGTATTCAACTCTTCAAAACATAACAAGTGGTATGTTGAAAGCCAGGCAAAAATACACATGAGTACAGATTGTTCGTCTTTTATGACGCGTATAGGAGGCTAAAACAAAACATAGCTAAGTAAATTGGACTCGTTGTTGTTTGCGGAAAATTTAGCAGCTCAATGGAATAAGCAAGCCACCGTCAGTTTTATAAGCTTGTACTAATTCAATATAAGTAATATGTATGATATAAAACAAAGCGAAATTGCCGCGCTTTCATTTCAGCCTACTTAAACAGGTCGGAGGAAAGCGATCAATTACGATTTGAATTCTATTGGGTAATTGGTTTTATATGATTTTGTATTACTTGTCAAGAGGAATGCCTTAATCATAGCAGACATTACGTTTAACTGTTTTAAAATTGTTTTATCAACTTTTTTACATAGCTGAAGTATCTATTGTGGCATTTGTTATACTATACTCAAAAGCACCTCGCGACTGCTTTTGTTGTCATCCAAAATGTTGGGATTATTCATTTCAGCTCTGCTGAGATTTATACAAACTAAAATGTTTATCTAAAAATTAATATTAGTGTGGTAAACAGTGTTACTATTCAGAAAGGGCATGATTTACCGATCAGCTTTGAAGACAGTCATGGTTTCGAATATTTGAATCACAAAATTTCTTAAATAAACTTAACTGGTGCATGCATCTCTTTGCTCTAATTCTTACGTGGTATATTTCCTAGTAGTCCAAAATCAGTGCGGAAATTTCCTACACCTAGTATGAGGAACATCATTGGGATTTTCACCACTAATGTCAAGTCACTTCTTCTACATATATTTTTTATTTTTGATTACAGCTCGATTCCACACTGTATTTTTTGGTACATGTATGGAATTTTCAGCATGTGATATCGATAGCCCAAATTTTGCACACCGACCATAGATATCAGGTGTGCGTTGGCAGGGGATGGAACCCCGGACTATGTGCATGATCGGCGAGTCATAACCGCTGTGTCACCAACGAGGCTGGTCATGAAAGGCGTTTCCAACAGCCTGCTGTATACTTGTATGAACAGCTACCTTCACTCTATACAATTTATTCAGAAATTCGAATAAATATTACTGTAAATAAGTTGTTGAATAAGTGACCCTCCATATTATTCTAAAATAAGTTAGTTTTTATTTATTGAAATCCTGAAATGTGAATAATCTTCTTTCTTGCCTCTATGAATCCATGTTATTTATTCTAAATTTTGTTTCTTACGGTTCATGTTCAAATGTTTAGAGATAAACAGAAAAAAGATGAGTAAGTTATGTCTAATTAACTCTGTCAAACTCTTTCACTGATGAATTTCATTTTGTGAATATTGAACAATGACAAAATTCAAAAGTTGAAATGAAAACCTGGATTGCAGAAGGATTCAAGCCAGTGTCCTCTGAATTACTGTTCTTGCACCCTAATGGCTGGGCTACTCGACGAGAGGCAATAATATGAGGTCACCTAGTGTACCAATAAGAAATGCATATAAACATATTAGATGGTTGGAGGCAATCGGCAGGAAGCCTTGGACCTAGGTTTCGTGCTATTTGGCACTCTTCAGCAAGGCGAATCTGCAACCTTGAAGGAACTCATGTCCCTTCTGAGATAAACATACAAAGCGATCAATTTTATCATATATATATGTATATATATATGAAACAAATATTCAGAAGGCAAGCAGACAGATCAGACATTCTCTGAGAAGACCACTGAGAGACATCATGAGTCAAACAGTTGGGTGGAACATAACTAGGAGAAAACGAGTCGGGTGTCAGAAAGTGTCATGGATGATATGGTTACAGGAGGAAACGGATGCCTATTACTAATCTTGAAGCCAGCCAGAAAGTACAAAGCGAAATGGTAATGTACTACTGAAGCCCTATGTTTCACTCAGTATTCCATAGAAAAATAAAATTAATATAATGAACGATGCAAATTTGAAGCTCTGAATCAAAATGCAAAATTGTAAAATGTTCTGTCAGCTTTACTATTTGTATGCTGAGGTTTCATTACAGGATTAAATAATGCATTCAAAACTAATTTCACTTAGAAGTGCTCAGGTTGCTACCATATCTAACAAGGAAACGTCACCGGTTAAACACTAAAGCTCGGAGAACATCAAACTAGGGTTAGTGAAGAATAAAATGGTACCACCGTTTATTTCGTTGGTTTCTCATCAGCAGCATACAGCCTGAAGAAACTGTTAAATTTGTGTACGGAACAATTTTAACATACTTGCAAACGCTACATAAAATCAGTTGATAACAGACTCAAAACTTGACCAAAGGTGTTCAGAAGTAACACTTATATAGCCCATACACAGAAGGTTCAAGTTTTAGGGAAAATAAATGCATAAATACAACGACGAAGTTGTCACACAAAATAGGTAAGAGGTAGACAGGATGGTGAGTTGCTAATAGGCTGAATAACAATATGGTGATTTAAACTCAAAACATAGAAAAAAGAGATAAGAAGAATTAGACTAGGGCAAAGGGGAAGAGGTTAAAGCCAAAGATTACGCAATCAAGTAAAGCAGATAGTAACATTGTTGAAGGAGAAAAAAGATGCTGAGAAACAATGGTTGCCTTTGGAAATACATTCACAAATCAAAGAGATGCAAAGGTCTAAATGCCGAACAAATCACAGTGGAAAAAAGAAGCCTATCTTCATTCAACTCACATCTGCTTTTGTCTACTCCTTATAGAGAATCTCCAAGTAAAATAGTAATCTACAGTATATTATTGGACGGATTATTGTTCGATCTAAAACATGGTCAAACTCCTGACAGTCTCATCCCTTCAAATCACAAATAGCAACATTCTGAAGAGCACTTAAAACTGTACGTGAATAAAGATGGCTTTTCGAGGACTTAATTAGCCGGTTGAGATAAAGTGCAACTGAGTAGGACTGACAGAAAGTTAGTTAGCCCAATGATTTAAGCAGGTTGACAGAAAACAGTTAGAATCAGCCATAATTTTCAATTTAGCTGACTCAGATAGGTAAATATACTTCATATGACTAGAATACGTTCAAACATTAATGCATTGCAATGCAATTTTTCCTTCTAAACAAGTAGATATTTAGAATATATAATATGGGTTCACCGAAAGGCTTCATGAGCACTAGTGTGTGCTGTGTAAAAATACGTAAGTATCCTCTACTTCAATACCGATTACTTTTTTTCAGACATTAGATAGCTGACATAAGTTTCAAGGTAGGCTAAAATTCAGACCGCAAGTCTATTGATATTCTCATTACAAAATGCCTTTCAAGTGTTTGCAGGGATTTGATCGATTCTAAGTTTGATCATGAACTGGCTTCAGTTACAGAACCACTGAGAACCAAACATAATTGGATGGCAGTTTCATCCGAGTGTGAGACTCTATTAGAAGTGTGCATCGATGACTTCAAGAGGACCGAACCCAGGACCTTCGGTTTGCAAGACGAGTACGTTGACCATTCCATCAATAGGATGAAATTCAAACTTCAAGACTTTTCACTAGAACTTTAGGTATCTGCATTGTGTAGTTAGTCAGTAGTGAGTTCAGGGGTTCTGCGTTCAATCTCCAGTCGAGTCATTGATGCGTACTGTTAAACGAGACCCAAACTCGGTAGAAACAGCTATCCAGCACCCTCTAGTTCTCAGTGATTCTCTAAATGAAGTGAGTTTGTGATCAAACGTGAAAAAAACTGGTCTTACTCAAGTCCATTACTTTCATACACTTTATGAATGAAATTTTCTTTCGTACGTGGGAAAAAGACACTATAATACAATGTCTGCAGTGTTAGACATTGAATCGCATTACCGTTACATCAATTTAAAAAAATCCCATAAAAGCAAGTAATTCGAGATACATTTCTCACGGTACGACGTTCATTTTGAAAGTAGTATTGAATTTCTCAGTTTCGTGACATTTAATAAAGACACTCAATAAAATAAAAAATTGAAAACAAAGGACAGATGCATAAGTAACGCTTTTCTTTTCTTTCTTTTCGAGAGAGAAAACACTAAAACTCAGCCACTGAGATTAATTTAAGTGAATATTTCGAAATAAACCAACATTAGTTAGAGAATCACTGCCGTCCTAATTTTGGACTCTTTGGTAATGTATACCCACAGCGCCCGTAAACACCAAACCCAAGAGCTTCAGGTTAAGAGGCCAGGTTGTTGAGTTTTCAGCCATTTGAGTAGCTTTTTTTCATGATCCGTGATTTCTAACTTTGGCGGTAGGTCTATATCATGAATTGACAAAGTCAGAATTCACGGGTAATTGAATCGCCACCCAATTGGCTGACTAACCACCAGGCTGGCATCGTAACCTGAATATCTCAGGTTTAGTTCTTGTAGGAGTCATGGCAGCACACTATTCAACAGTTCCAATACAATACAGATGTCCAGTATTTTCTGGTTTCTGGTGTGTCTCCCGACCTGATGTTGATCCTTGACGAAATCTGAATTTCATTTAATTCAGATCCCTACAAAAATCCTTAATCTAATAATAAAATTACTTAACTAAATGCTATCAGGACATTACAAATAAAATGAGTGGTTCAACAAAAAATGTTTGTTGTTTGATCCATTTTGAAAGGCTCTCCAATCCTTGTGTTATACCATTTCGCACCAAAATAAGGAGTGGGAAGCCGTGACCAGTAGGGTGCAGCAGGTTGAAGTTGAGGCAGTAACTCATCGAAGACGACATTGCGAAGTGTTTACACTATGTCATAAATTCTCAGAAGTTAGAATTCATGGGCTGGTCATTGGATCAGGTCCCAGTGGATTAATGACCTACGAGGTTGCCTTGTAACCAGAAGGTCCTGGGTTTGAACCTCTTGTTGTGGGTGCGTACAGTGAAGAGTTCCAAACTAGGACGAAACAGATGTCCAGTACTCCCTGCAAGTTTTCCAATGGTTCTCTAACTGATGTCAGCTCATGATGAAATCCTCCAACCAATAAAACTAAATTCCTACAAAAACCAATACTTAAAAAAGAATTGCTTATTTGCAGAATATAAATATTTCTCAAATTCTTTATTTAACATGAGATTTATTCAGAGGACAGTTCAATTAACCTTTCTAGTCATTCAGAATCGTGAAATAAAATGCTTAGAAATGATAATATCGCAATGAACACTGTAATAAGTACACAATATGTTATTATTAATCTTCTGGTCTAAACACTGGCTTAAGATAGATGGAAATCACTTTTAAAAAAGCACGACAACAATAAACATTTTCAGTGACTCCTATGATCCAAGATTAATAGATACTATTTCAAAAATTGTATCTACATTGACGCCAAAAGTTTATTAAAAAATAACAGCCTTATATTGTCATCAAAAGCGAATTAAGTTGGTTAATTATTGATTATTAAGAAAAATGGAACCACGTTAGTTGTAAAGCGATAGTAGAAAAACAACGAAATGATATCATCTCACGAAATGCCTTATTCAAATTTATCAAAGGGACTAGTTGTTTTAATTATTGGCAACTTTGAAAATGAGCAGCTGTATTACTGAAGATGCGTAGCAAGTAAGTGAAAGCAGTAAATTAACTTTAAATCATAGAAAATAGACAGGTAGTTTATGTTACTACCCAATAACTATTGATATTAATTCGGATATTCAATTCTTTCGAGTGTGTGTGTATGGGTGTTGGTTCTCCTATTCGACAAGTTTATTCGTGCATGAGGAATCTTTCATATTAAGTGAAAACATATATGTATAAATCAGTGTAAATCATTGCCTTTTAGAACATTGACGCATAGTTTTGATAGTATCAACTATAATGCTTACTAAAGCTATATTGCTGAACATCTATTTTAAGTAACATGATTCTGTATTAATACGGTTAACTTATTGTAATTCTTATCTAGTTTAATTCAGACTTTATTTCACTCTTTGACCGTTTTTCATAAATTTAATCCACACAGTGAATTACTCGTCAAAAAGTCGCATGAGTTAAGCCTCTAGTAGTTTAGGCTTCACTTGACATCACTTAACTGGATCAATGAAATTATTCAGTTCACTTTACGGGTTTGATGGCTTTTTTTCGAAGCTAACAACTGTATGAATAAGTCTCATATCATAAAACTTTAAGAATGGCTTTAATTTAGGTAGAGAGAGAAAGAGAGACTCAATCAAATGTATAATTTCATACGAATAAATCAGTGACCTTAGTTATCCTTCGTCAGTAGTTTTGTGTGAAGTGAGACACGTTATTCATCAGTGTTAAATAAGGCTGAACTCTGTAGAGAAGTTGAAAACTAGTTCTGAAGATATCACTAGTGTCGGGAAATAAGAGTAACCATGATGTGGCACTTACTTCAGATGTAACCTGTTTTTCTATGGCTTCATCTGAAGTAACAAAGTACAAATTTGTAGCAGGAAGCTTCTAGAGATCAATGAATATATGTCGAGGTAAACAGATACCAATTTTAAACGTATAGCGTTTTCCAGCTTGCACAAAACGATGAGAATTATATGATGTTAACTTCAAAATTTATGATGCATAAACCTGACTCAACATCGAAAGCGTTTATTTTTCTGTTTAAAAACTGCTTATGCACGAAGCCTGCTTGCAATTTGGTTGAAATATTGTTCAATCCAGAAATGAGAAGAGCATTGACACGTAAGGCTAAAATTTTGGCTGTCGCTTTCAATATCGGTTTCATTAGGATGTAAATATCAACTTTTTCTGAGTTTTCCACTTATCGAAAAGCTGTACAGACGTAGTATATTTAATAACTGACAATATATACTTATTACTCATATAAAACACTTTTTTTACTTGTATGCAACAGCCTAATATCTCTTTCTGAAAGTATTAATGACACAAGGATAATTCAAAGATTTCATAACTGTCACTGTTATTCAATACTTTGTAGATAAAACTCTGTATTGTTTCTTTGTGTATCCTACTTTTTCAACTGCCTTCCGCTTATTTCCTGTGTTATACAAATACCTTCCGACACATCAAAGAAATTCAACTGATAAAATTTTAATAGCACCGCTTTATAGTTTTATCGTATAATCTATGGACTATAGAAATAAATCTAGTCTGTTTGTATTTCAGATTTTAGTGCCATATTGTTTAATATAATCTATAGATGACATGGGGAATGATGTAAGCCAAATAAATGTTGGATTTCCGCGTTAACGATTCCGTATGGGTTAATTTCTTTCAAGATCACAGTATCAGATAAGCAGCCAGCGTGTGTTTGATTGAAGTCGGAGACTACTCATGCTTAACAAGATAATGGTTTCAAATGCAGTCTAAAGCGCAGATATCTATAGCAAACCATTTCTGTAATTGATTTATAGTGGCATTTTCGAAGCGAATAGAAAGCACTCAGCAACGTATTTGTTAAGTATACCGTGATGCACAGACAAGTACTTCTTCAAAAAGATGATCTAGTGAATTCATTAGTTCTATCTGATTTCAGATCTCAACAATTGAACAGTCTATAAGTCTTATTGCATACACTATATGTTATATAAGCTCACCTCATGCTATCGCAGTATTCAACTCTTGATAGGATTCGAAGAAAATAGTAACAACAACTTCTTCTTAATGTGGTGAGAGCGGGCTGCGAAACAAAAATTGTTGACAACAATTTACGTCAATGTTCACGTCCCAAATCAGGGTCATGAGAAAAACAGTAACAAAGCTTAACCTTGAGAAAATCACCAACCAATCACAGCAGAGTTAAAGTGTGGAAATATGATTCACAGATATATGGCTTGATTTTTTGAGAAACGGCCACAAAGAGATAACAGAATAACCTTCAGCAAGAAAACAACGAATCAACGGAGAAGCAACTTCTTCGTTGACAATAACGCTAATAATAATGCACATAAAAGTCTATAAAAACCTCTTGATTTTCTCAATAAAGGATCTGTTGCCTGGCTCTTGTTTTCTGTCGTAACATTAATACATTGTAAGTTCTACAGAAACGTCTATCCATAGAAGACATCTTAAAAGTGTGGAAGCCAAAAGGACTGTTTCTACATATCCAAAAAACGTGCATACGTCAGACTCATGCTGCTTCATTCCACCATGCTATTGAGTTAATAATCAGACGAAAGCACTTTTAACTACATATAATATGTCATCTGAACTGTATTTGTGACAGGAAGTGCATAGGTGATAAAGAAGGTTGGCTGCCTAATCGCATGTTTGATCACCTACCTAAAAGAATGGAACACTCCAAGAGGTCAAGGAAAAACCGCCCATGATACGGAAGTTGTCATATCCTTCATCATCATCATCAATAATAGAAAACCGTGTAAGATGATACTTGCATTGGCAAAACTCTCACAATTACATTATGTAAATTGTACCCTTCATGAAGGAAAAGAAAATAGTGCATGCTTGAAATGTACCATGGACGTATAGCCCGACCAATTAGCTATCATTACTACGATTTTAGTTATAATTGTCCCTTGGCATCTTTATTGTCCTTAGTGCAGGTCATCTTAATCCTATTTCAATCATACGTAGGATTTCATCCCATTTTATTATTGGTGCTATCACTATTCTTATTATAATCATCGCCACAAGTCATTGTACAGTTTTCAATAGTATCGAATAACAAGATATGCAGACCATCCTGCTGACGACTCCAAATGAAATCCAATGTATTAATTAAGTTTTCTTTTAGTAACATTCTTTGTTTTTCTAAACTCATATCGTGAGAAACATTTTTAAAATGATTATAGTTTTCCAGGCCATAGGTGTTACGAACTTCCTGGAATAATTTGAGCACCAAGTCAGATTGATTTATTATAAATTATTTAAATTAATCCCAGCGTATTAAGAAAATCAAAACAAGATTTTTTTGAACGTTTCGCTGTGTAAACCACAGCTTCTTCAGCAGATTTATTCGCATTTTTATTAATCATCAAAATATGTAGTCAAAATTTTTTTACATACACTGAAGTCAGTTTATTTGAAGGTCATTTGTCCATGGACATTTTCACCAATAGAAAATATGTAAGCAGTCATCGCATATATTTGTAATGACTGTTGTCAAGTTGTTGTTGTGTTCACTCTTCTATAGTTGATTTGTACAGATTAGTTTTGTATGTGTGTGTGTGTATGTGTGTTATTTGTCATATGGGAAATACGTGAACTCATACGTGGTAAACATGATCCTACATGTTTTAAAAGGTCATGGAGGCTCATATAGTGTTTATTGTTTTGTCATCTGTCTGGCTTCATTAGAGTTTGCCGTATAGGTGAGAAGTCTATCGCTTCCTTCCTATTTAATGCATTCGATGTGGTGAAGACGTGCAAGGCTTCAGAGGTCAACCCTTCTTTATGTGAATGAAATCCTCTTCCAAGAATTTCGGCATTGTCAAAAACAATCTTATGTCCGCTGTCTATAGCATGCATTGCTATGGCGATCTTTTTTCTAGACTTTTTAGTTCTACTTCATTTCTAGGTGGACGTTTCGTGCATAGTCTATGTTCATTCACTATGACCTTCACCTGCCTACTGCTCTCCCCTATATAGCATGCATCACATTCTGAACACATTATCTTGTAGACACAATTACTTTGTGACATTCTGGGAACTATATCTTTGAAATGCACCAACGCTTTCTCCAGAGAATCAGAAGGTTTGACATAGACTTTAATATAATATGAGGCAAATAGTCTTTGAAGTTGTTCAGGTGTGTCCTTTCGGTATGGGATGGCTATCGTCGATAGTCAGGATTTTTCATTTTTTTTGTTTTCCCTTATGCTCCTTTCTATTGATAATATTATCTAGTAACCTTTCAGGATAACCATTTCCAATCAAAATCTGTTTTATGTTAGATATCTCGTTCTCCATATCGTCATTATCTGTTATAATGTTTCTAGCTCTGTTAACGAGATTTAAAGCTACTGAAACTTTCATTCCTATTGGATGATCTGATTGGAAATTCAAATACTTGTTGGAATGTGTCGACTTTCTGTATATGGTAAACTTTAGTTTCTCATCAGTTTGTCTTTTTACAAGACAATCAAGAAAGTTTAGAGTTTCCTCAGCCGATTCTACTTCATTAGTATACTCAATATATTTTGAAATTAAGTTAATTTCTGTTAGAAAGTTTTCTTTTTCAGCTTTCTTTATGATGATAAATGTGTCATCTACATATCTGTACCATATTCTAGGATGACAACTAAAACTTGTCAATGCTTTCTTTTCCAGGCCTTTCATATATAGGTTTGCTACAACTGGAGATGAACCCATTGCAACTGCATTTGTCTGACAGTATAGTTTGTCTTTAAAGGTAAAATATGTAGATTCCAAACAAAGTTTTAAGCATTTTTAAAATGATGGTGATACATAAAACAACATATTCTGGGTTTAAGTAAATGTAAGCAGTGAAAGAAAAGCTTACTATCTAAGAGATAATAACGTTTTATTTAATAGTTTAAGTACCTTATACTCAGTAATAAAAGAAAAAATACTGTTATCGAAGATGACTAAAGTCTCATTTTTATCGATTTTTGTGTGACAGTATAATACTGCGAGAAATTATATAGAAGATTCAGAAAGAAAGTGAAACTTTTGAGATCGTTTATCCGAAGGTAAGTCGAAGTGAGGTAAAATCGTCTGACTGAAAGTACACAGTTTCACGCTAAATTTAATCACAATTGTCTGGTGACGTTGTAGTCTGGTGAGTCAATATTTGAAGGATAAAAGTTGAACCTTGTGTTATTGTAAGTCATCGAAAACAACAAGTAATGATTAATATCCCGTGCAAGATTATATAAACACCAAATCACTGAGCTTGTAGAGCCTAAGGCATTATTGTTGTCTCCAGGAGAACTCAGCTACACATAGTCATATCGCTGAAAACGCTCGAATTATCTTTCTTCGCTTGAATAGATTACAGACGCAAGGTGAAATCAAGCATTTAAAACAATCTTCATTACGCAATTACAGCTCAGTTTTGATCTTAAACAAATAAAACGACTAAGCAACTTAAACATCTCCATTGAGTTATATAAATGAAAAGATGTTTACAGAGAGGAGTTACTGTTTTCAGCGATATTATTCTCAAACTGTACAATCCCATATATATACAGTAAATTTCCTTAGCAATTAAAGGAATATTTCATCTGATTTTGTCTCATGTTCATATTGACCATGCATATCCTAAATGATAATTAAAACTTATTATTGTTCCATCCCACGTTTCGAGTAAACACAGGAGTCAGACAAGGGTGCTTATTATCACCAATGATATTCCTAATTGTGGTGGACTGGATTATGCGTCAGACAGTGGGAAAAGAGAAGACAGGGATATCCTGGACCGACGTGAAGAACCTAGAAGACCTGGATTTTGCGGATGATTTATGTTTGATGTCACACAAAATCGAAAAATTACAAGCAAAAACCGACAAACTGGCCGAAGAAGCAGCAAAGACAGGACTCCAGGTGAACATAGACAAGACGGAGGTTATGAAAATAACCAACCAACAACAACAACAGCAGCAACATCCAGCGCCAATCAACATCAACGGGAGGGATTTGAAAGAGGTTACTTCATTCACTTATCTAGGAAGCATTGTCTCAACTACAGGAGGAACCGACGAGGATGTCAAATCGAGAATCGGGAAGGCGAGAAACACATTCATCAACCTGAAACCAATCTGGGAATCTTCGTCACTCACCATCAACAACAAAATTCGGATTTTCAATACAAACGTCAAGTCAGTTCTTCTATACGGATGGATCAGAAATTTGGCGGGTCACAAAGAATATTTCCAACAGGTTGCAGACCTTTATCAACAACTGTCTTCGTTCTATACTCAAGATCAGATGGCCGGAAAGAATCACAAGCAAAAAGCTATGGCAACAAACAAAACAAGAACAAATCGCTCAACAAATATGCAGGAGAAAGTGGAGATGGATTGGACACTCGCTGAGGAGGCCGTTGAGTGACATCGCGCGTCAGGCCAATGCTCGAGTGGAACCCGAAAGGGAAGCGGCGAGTGGGACGTCCAAGGGTGATATGGAGGAGATCGTGTGAGGAGGAAATGAAACAGTATGGAATAACAGGGACGCAAGTGAAAAGAACAGCACAAGACAGAAGCAAGTGGAGACGTGCAGTTGAAGCCCTATGTTCCACTAGGAACCCAAGGGAACAATAATAATAATAACAATTGTTCCATCCCATCTTATACTTGTTCCACAAAACATAAGACATAATTGTGATTTGCCTTTACTGGTCATTGTATGCTTCAATTAATGGATTTATAATTGCAGAGTCTGAAGAAGAATTTATTGAAAACAACTGTTCCCTCTTACTGTTTTTGTTCTGAACAAATTATGGGGACATTCAAGTTAAGGGAATACTTTCAAAGATGTGTCATTAGAATTTTAAATTTTGGATAGTAAATTACGTAGTATAAAAAGCGTTAATAAAAAATAAAATTACATAAGTTGAGTGACGTAGCGTAACTGACAAGATTGAGTAATTTAGAAACTGCTTCAACACTACGGCGTGCTTCAATTCTTCATCAACCTTATTCAACAGCTGGCTAAATGACAGTGCCACGTGAAGGATGATCCACAACGGGAAACTCAGCGAGTCATTCGAAGTGAATACAGGAGTAATACAAGGCTGCCTATTATCACCGATGATATTCTTAATTGTGGTGGATTGAATTATGTGTCAGATTGTGCTTGGGGATTGAGAAGACAGGAATACGCTGGACCACCGGTAAGGAGACTCCAGAAGATCTGCATTTCCTAGATGATATATGTCTAATGTCACACAAACTTGAAGAATTACAGGCGAAAACCAACAAACTGGCTGAAGTGACAGACAGCGAAGACAGAACTTCAAGTGAACACAGAGAAGACGGAGGTGATGAAGATAACCAACCAACCAACAGCAATAACAACAACCAGCTCCAATCACCATCAGCGGGAGAGGTTTAAAATAAGATACTACCTTCACTTATCTAGGTAGCCACCATTGTTTCAGCCTCAGGCAGTCGGAACGGATAGAGATGTCAAAGCCAGCCAGAATCGGATATGCGAGATATGTCTTCATCAACTTGAAACTAGTTTGGAAGTCTTCTACACTCGATCAGCATAAACAACAAGATTCGGATTTCTAAAAGAAATGTGAAGTCAGTCAGTTCTTCTATATGTGTTAGAAAATTACATTGCGCATCACAAAAATGATTTCCAACAAGTTACAGACTTTTATCAACAACTGCCCACTTCGCTGGTTTCATAGTGAAGATCAAATGATTAGGGAGAAGAAACTCTGGCAACATAATAGCCAAGAGTTGATTGCTCAACAAATGTGCAGAAGAGAATGGAGACAGATAGGACATACGCTGAGGAGACTGTCGGATGACATCACGTGAAATGCAGGCCATCGCTCAAGTGGAATCCCAATGGTAAGCGACGAGTGGGTCGTCAGTGCAAGGGTGACATGAAGGAGATGAGAGATCATGGGTGATCGTGGAACCAGCGTAAGAGGAAAGCAGAGAATAAAATAAAAAGGGAGGTGTGTTGTTGAAGCCCTATGTCCCACTCGGAAGCCAAGGGAATAATAAAGTAATAAAAACAACTAAAAGTGAGTGAGATTCAAGCTAACAACATTGGCCATATGGCAAGCAAATAATGCGATTAAAAACTAAAAACAAAAACCACGTATCCAGAGTTAAGACAGATCAGTTCAATTGTAGATTTAGTGACTGAATAAACTTCTTTTTTATGCAGATTTACCATGTGAACTGTCATTGCTTCTGTTGCTTAAAGAAATTTTATTCCTACTCTTTTAGCAAGATTCCCTTGTATTCTGTAGATGACTTTGAATTTTGCTTGTAGGTTAGTTTGGTGTTGAGATTCAATCAGGTGTTCGAGGATAGAGCTCTGGCAGGGGGATCATTTTCCCCTTAATACAATTATGACTGATTGTTATTTATATTATGTGATTGTTGATTAGTAATAATAACTCTCAAATATTTGAATCAGTCTGTAATAAGCAATATAAAATGAAGTTATTAAGGTGTGAATCTCTTATTTACCATTTTCATAATGTCCCTTGTACTGTAATCGAATCTTAAATGGATGAACTAGAATACTCATAGATCAGTATTTCAAAACGATTAAGGAAGCTTAGAGATATCTATAAATATTTTTTTTTCGTTGACTTTCCAGTTTTCGTTTTATTTCATTTTCGAGAGTAACTATTTTCTCAAAATGTAACAGAAGCTATTGTTCTATGCGAGTCCAATCAAAATGTGTCAGAAAACATAGCCCAACATGGCTGCAAAGAGGAGACATTGGTTCACTTAGAAGCGCCATAAGTGAACACCTAGTCAACACCTGTCACAGCCTTTCAACTGACTCATCATTCAGAATTATTTACAAAATCAGCAAAAATCTACCAAAGTCAATGTGTTTCCAACTTCTTTGTTCTTTTGAAGCCCTTGACGTGTGCATCGATAAACCGGAGCTGTGTGTTCAAAATAAATCGGTTCAAGCTCCACATTTACCATGGATCTAGTTCGGTTTGTCTCCTTAGGTTTCGTTTTTTCATTCTCTTCATTTTTCTTTCTGCTTTTTCTCTCCTTTTTCATCATCAGTATTTTAAAATATTATTCTTTCAACGTGTTCTTATGCTTATTCCATTCACACCTTTAGTCGTCAAAACACTATTTTCTAGTCCTATGTACCGTGCTCTCTAAGCTCCTTGTAATCTATATTCGCATCTTCAAACTTTCATGTCAAGATGAAAACTATTATGACCTTTAATCTCCGTTACTATGTGGAATTAAATAATAATTGTATCTATGTAAACGTATGTATATAAATGCCATCGTACGGCTTTTGAGAATGAAATCGCCGAAAAGTTATCTTTGCTGTTGTAGTTTAAAAAAAGGGGTGAAGCAAACAGATGAGAGCAAAGTTAACCAAGCTTCAGTATAATTACTCTAAGTAGGAATCTGAGTTCTTCATACAAATATTTCTCTTGACCAACTTGTACAAAGCAAAAAGAGTGCATGAATCAGAAAGACATGGCGAAAATACACTTTGTTGGTTGTTCTCAGCCGCGTACATGAAGAATTTAATATTATTATTAAAATATATAAATTTATATCTATAAATTTATTATTATTACTATGTTATTAATGGTAGAAGAAGCATCAAAGATAGGGATTCAGGTGAACATAGAGAAAACAGAGGTAATGAAGATTCCTGGACAAGAACAACAACAACCGACAGCAATCAGCAAAAATGGGAGAAATCCGAATGAAGTAATCTCATTTACCACCTACCTGGGAAGCATCGTTTCAACTACAAGCCAACGGAACTGATGACGATATCAAAGCGAGGATCGGGAAAACAATGCAGGCTTTTATCACTCTCAAGTCTGTGTGGAGGTCAACAGCACTCAGCATGAAAATGAAAATAAGATTCGGATTTTCAACTCCCGAGTGAAATCAGTAAGTGCTACTATACGGATCAGAGACTTGGCGCTGCATCACAAAGGGCACTTCGAACAAAGTACAGACCTTCATCAACAGCTGCCTTTGTTCAATACCACTCAAGATCAGATGGCTGGCCAGAAAAGAACCCCATCAGCAACAGGGATCTATGGGAGCGAACCAACCAGTAACGAATTGTGCAACAAATATGCAGGAAGAAATGGAGGTGGATTGGCCATACTCTGAGAAAACAAACCATCAAGTGACATCACACCCCAGGCCATCGCTCTACAGGGAACCCGAATGGGAAGCGGCGAGTTTGTCGTGAGTGGGAGGCTGACATGGAGGAGGTTATTTGAAGAGGAGATGAAAGCATGTGGGCATATGTGGAGCCAGGTGAAAACGTTGGCGGAGAACGGAATGCAATGGAGACGTGCGACTGAAGCCCTATGTTCCTCTAGGAACTAAAGGAAACAATAATGATAATAAATACTCAAATATTTTAGTTACTTATCTTAGGGGCGAAGAATTTAAATATCAAGTGATTAAATAGCATAATGAAAAGGAATAAAAGTCGTTGTTAAGCTCTTAAGCATATGTATAGAAATGAATAAGGAATATTCTATAATTGCAAACGAATGTTTTAAGTTGAATAGAGATGTAAAATCAACAACACACATAAGAGCTATGTAATTTGTTTCAACAGAGGCTAAAAAAATGTCCAGTCAAGAAGATAGATAAAGGGTTGGAAATCATACAGGTCAAACAAAATACAATTAAAAAAACCAACAAAAAAGAAATTTGCATAACGTAAAGTATGTTCTCCATGGTAAGGTAAGATTAAAGATGGTTTCCTCTGAGATGCATAAATGCGGTTTAAAATCGTCTAACAGCAACCTCTTCAGTGATATGTGGCAACTTGGAACTGTCTTGAACTTTGATTATTTTAAGGGATTTCGGTGGATCGGTTTCATGATCTCTATCTAAAAGATGGCGAGGTTTGGCACTTATAAGGATTTCAGCACCTGTACTACGCAGTTTTCTTGGAATATCCTTGGATATGTGGCCACAAATCCTTCTGTCTATTCGTGTGATGTATATGCTTTGATACTTACATGTAAACTGGTATATGCAGGTGGAGGTAACATGAAAGAGGGGCTTGTAGATCCTGGTTCGTCTCAGACAGCATTTTGTTCAGTAAATTTAAATTATTTAGAAAATTAACAATAGGCCATTACAACTATTAGCAGCCTTTGATAAAATAAAAAATTTTATGAAGTGTTTTGAGAATTTTCTGACTGTACAAACAGTGTGATGATGATGATGATGAAAGGACACCGAAGTATCTCGTGACAGCCAGGTGTATTGATGATCTGGTGAGGTCAACAGTGGAGCGTATTGAATCAAAGCTAATTCTTAGGCTCCTGGTTGAAACTTTGATGTGAATCGAATTTTCATTTCACTATTATTCGTCAACGTAGGCTAGCTCTATCTAATAGTCTCACCGTGAATCGTCTAATTGTCTTTGTTTCCAAAATCAGTTTAATATAAAATAACTTACAGCGTGCTTGAGTCACTTGAATCATTGTTATTGTTCTATCCAATCAATTATGTCCTTGAAATGCAGAAAGTACTCACAACTTTTTTAATTGGCTTGCACATAACCGGTGCAGATTCCTCGGAGACGCAAAAAATTTCTTAGCGGAGTAGTCTAAGCTTCAGATAGAAAAGCATCGCATCACACGATATACTGTAGGTTGCTATTCTACTTGAAGATCCTAGAGATTTTGGAAAGAAAATATTATACAATAGGTTAAACTGCGAATTTCTGTGTAAGCAGTTTGTCCGAAATTGAGCTGTTATTATTATGAATATTAAAGGTATTATTCTAAGAAACTCAAATAAAGACTTTAGAATTCAAATTCTCATTATTATATCGAAAAATGTTTTATCATTGGAATGTTTTCCTTATAAATATTCCCCTTATTTAAAGACAATTTATTAATTAGCATTCAGTTATAATCAAAATGTCCTTTAATCTATTGACAATTGAACAGTAACTCTGTTTGACTGATAAATGTGTTAGATAGAAAAGACAAAGTTAAATTATTTTAAATTTAAGCAACCAGTATTCATATTATAATTTAGTAATGTATTTACCTTTTATTATGGTAATTATTAGATATAAATATTTATTCACCAAATATATTTAATGGAGGATTTCATCAAGAGCTGACATCGAGTAGAGAACCACTGGAAAACCTGATAGTAATGGATAGTCGGCTGTTTCGTCCTGGTTCGGGACTTCTCAGAAGAACGCACCCACCGGGTTCGAACCCAGGACCTTCTGGTTACAAGGCGAGCTCGTAGAACATTGAACCACTGGGACCCGATCCAATGGTCCTTAAATTCTAACTTCTGGAGGATTTCATCATGATGTCAGCTCATGATGAAATCCTCCACGCAATCAAACAAAAAACCCAACAAAACCAATACTTGAAAATATATTTAACTTTTTATTAATAATTCATTTCAAAGGGGTATTAAATAGGTGAACTGTTGACAGCTGTTATTCGCAAAAATTAGTAACAGTATGTCGCAATAAATTCCAATCAAATAGCCTAATTCGTCTGAGTAGAGCCTACTTTTAAACTGAGTAGAAACAGGTAATTATGATTTCGTATTATGACAAAAGGCTAACGTCGATTTTTTTCCTTCCTTAAGCTAGAGGCTTGAAGTTTCAGTAGCACTGATGTTTATTTTTATGGGACG
>OX235274.1:60161341-60271418 GCA_944472155.2 Trichobilharzia szidati | reverse complement strand
CGATAAAACAGTACTAAAATCAGAAACAAGTATCACAACTCGATTTTTGCTTGAATTTCGGTTAAAAATACATTTGTGTAATTAAAGTCATTATAACAACAACAGACAACAATCAGCATAAATGGAAGGAACCTGAAAGAAACAACCTCTTTTACCTACCTGGGAAGCATCGTTTCAACTACAGGCGGAACTGACGAGGATATCAAAGCAAGGATCGGAAAAGCAAGACAAGCTTTCACTACTCTCAAGTCTGTGTGGAGGTCAATAGGCAGCACTCAGCATCAAAAATAAGATCCGGATTTTCAACTCCAGTGTGAAGTCAGTGCTACTATACGGATCAGAGACTTGGCGCGTCACAAAGAGCATCCGAAACAAACTACAGACCTTCATTAACAGTTGTCTTCTCTCAATACTTAAGATCAGATGGCTAGAAAAGATCCGCAACAGAGATCTCTGGCAATGAGCGAACCAACCAGAAACCGATTGTGAAACAAATAAGCAGGAAGAAATGGAGATGGATTGGCTGGCCATACTCTGAGGAAACCATCAAGTGACATCACTAGACAAGCCATTGCTCGAGTGTAACCCGAAAGGGAAGCGGCGAGTTGGTCGTCAGTGTGAGGGTGACTTGGAGGAGGTCATGTGAAGAGGAGATGAAAACGTGTGGGCAGACATGGAGCCAGGTGAAGACTCTAGCAGAGAACAGAACGCAATGGAGACGCTTGGCTGAAGCCCTATGTTCCTCTAGGAATTAAAGGAAACAATAACAATAATAACAATTGAAGTCATACTTTGATGGTGTTATACAGACAATAGATTCCAACGGAATGTTATTCTCATATTAAGAATCATTGTATTTGTTGGTGTTAACGTCTGAATACTATTCCCACAGTTCAGTAGTACATTAGCAAGTAGTACATTTGAACATTCTATTTCATTTCGTTTAATGTAAACCAAAATCACACGCTCAGTGATTGGTTAAAAAATATAAACTGTATGGGTATAAATAGCAGTTTGATCACTTCAAAATATACCTTGGCTTACGTGTCTTGTCTTCTGCTGTTACAATACTTTTCTAGATTTCTAAAGAAGTTATAAATGAGTTTCACTTATTTTTAGACTGCGCATCAACTCTAAACTATAGGCCTTGCGATATATAATCCCTAAACAGTGAAATCTGCCATACTATTTAATCTTATGAGGGGCGCTAATTGAGTGGGAGGCAAACATTTTTGTCATCACTTGATTTGAATTAGTAGTCATTAGGTAACTGGTTAGGAATTTCACTAACTTCGACATGAGATCCAGTTGCTGATCAGTAAAAGATGTTCTTTACGTACATAATTCACCGATCCAGTAATCCATGGACAGTTGATTCCTGTAGGTGGGTGATTTATGTCATAATTTCTAATTCAGTCTTCATTCTCTATAAAATGTAAGAATTTAAAATCTCAACCATCCCCGAATAGCACAATTCACGAAAATGTACACTTCGTTTAAAAATGCTTATCATTTTTCTTTGAGTCAACTAGATAGCTGTTCAGTTCATTTGAGGGCAGGCTTATCACTACCCAGTGTTCAGATCCATTGAAAATGGCTGATGAACACTGCCTGTTTACATGAATGATCTCCACCTACTCACATCAGTTGGTCGCATGTTTTGTGTTACACATTTTGCTCACTTTCCTCAAACAGGTCACATACCGTCATTTGGATTTCTAGAAGGAACACAGGTGACCCATTATCTGGAGCTGAGTAATTTGCCAGTAACTAACTGAGTGTTATTGACACACCAAAACCAGTTTTATGTAACTGGGAATGGTACAGAAGTTATATTTCCTGTTTTAGTAGTGGTTACGAAATTCAAATCACTTTTCCAACGTTCTGCTTTTACTTTCGGGTAAAACTTTTATTTTACAAGAATGATGCTGATAATTATTTGGAATAACTTAACTATGCTGTTTATTGTATAGAGAATTCTATTTGAATCGGGTAAATCATACACCGAATAAAATTTCATCCTGCACTACACAAGTAACTGAGACTCATTCCTAGTCCTCACTTAGCCGGTAGTAAGCTCAGTAAAGATGGAAGCTTGGGCGGGAGTTAGAATTCTTCTATCGCGAATCAAATTAACAAAAACTTAACCCGTAATAGTAGCATAACAACGTATTTGAATATTCCATCAGTGACATTGCAAGCAAACGTCAGAGCATGAAATAGTGTCAGTCATATATATATGGATAACTGGCAAAGAGTTAAGCATCATTCAGTCCTTCGTGAGTCAATGTGTGGCTGGCTAATGAATTCTGAATTAGATAGACTCAGAATGTATTAGTCAACTACAGATGTTCACACAGTGATTAATGAAAAATTGTCTGAAGGACTGAATGATACTTAACTTTGTGCCAGTTTACGATATATACACGATAGGCACCATTTCATGATCTGAAATTTGCATGCGACATAAGTTTGAAAAAATGGAATCCATCTAATTCCATTTCTCCATACTTGAAAATCTAAATCTCTGCTTTTGACTTCCAAGTACATGGTCCAATTTTTAATCATCATTACTTCAGTGGTTGAGTGCTCACCAGTTTCGCCTGAGGTCTTAGTTCAGTTCGGTTGTAAGCGCGGAAAAGTCTGGAAGTTCAGCATGATGCTAGTAACTTCACCTCGTAAAATAAAACCACCGCTGGTGAAACTTCAAAGCTGAAAACATGAAGCTATGTGTTTCACTTGGAATACAAAGAGATACAAAACATCATATTCCATACATTCTATTTTAACATGAAATTATCAGACATTTAAATGAGCGTCAATAGTCAAATTATCGTTCTACCAATTGAGACTGGTATACTGCTGTTAACTTGAGGAAAGATACTAAAATTTATCGTATAGAGTACACTTCATTCTTATTAATTTCTCTACTGTCAGGGCTTTAAAGTCGTTTCATCCTTTTCATTTCTGAATTTTATTTGGTATTCTTATTTTATCAAAAACAAATTTCCTTAGTTACGTAAAATCTTTACTGATGGTCAAAGGATATTTTGTGGAATGCTAAATAATGAACACTTTTATTCTGATCATACTAATTAGTTTAACACGACTGCATAAGATTGCAGCTATATTTTGATTTTTTAAGAAAATTTCGAGAAAAGCGACATTTGATGATATTAGATGGTTGGAGGCAATTGGCAGGAAGCCTTGGACCTAGGTTTCGTGCAAGTTGGCACATACCAGTCACCAAGGCGTATCTGCAACTTTGAGGGAACTCATGTCCCTTCTGAGATTCGGACCAACTTCGGAGACTGCACCAAAGAAAGGACTAGACACATCACAGTAGTTACTAGTGTTCACGTCTCTGACCGCAGCGCTGCATGATGCGGGTTTGAATCTCAGAAGGGACATAGGTTCCTTCAAGGTTGCAGATATGCCTTGCTGACTGGTGAGTGCCGACTAGCGCGAAATCTAGGTCCAAGGCTTCCTGCTGATTGCCTACAACCATCTAGTACCAACAATTCACAGTGCACCGTAATGGCGAGCCACCTAGCATGGTGGCCACATTGCAAACATGACTGATAGAATTCAGTCTTCACCGAAGATAGGACTAGACACATTACACTAATTACTGACTAGTGTTCAATCAAAAATAAATCAATTTATATGTTTCTAAACGATACTATGTTATCGCTCACTTTAGTTTCTCAGTAAATACCAATGGCTGGTAGTCGTATTATTGCTATAGATAATGTTATAGCCAACCTTTCTGTTCCACCTATTATCACCATTTCTTTCCAAAGAAGCCTTTCACTATCACTGCCGAAAAACATAAGTATTATATCCGGAAGCTGTTCATGAGACTAGATGAGATTATGTCAAATAAAATAAGACCAGGCCACATTACAAACCTGGCTGATAGAATTCAGTCTGCACGAAAGAAAGGACTAGACACATCACACTAGTTGCTAGTGTCCAATCAGAAGTGACATTTGCTGAGTTTTCTGGAAAGTCACTTCTCTGGTGTAAAGATCACAGCGGCAAAGTTTCTGATTTCAGTATTGAATAACATTGATTTTGTAACTTAACAGTAAATAATAATTTCTCTAAAGTTCCAGATAATTGCCAGCAGGCAAAAAATCAAGCACTGAAGTTTACTAATGACTGAGGCTTTTTAACGTGAATAATGGAATGCATTTTTAACAGAAAGAAGTGGTTCAAAACACAGAGTTGGAGCTGATCTCATCAGTGACGAACCCGGCTTGACTCAGCCCAGATAATCGAATCAGTTCAAATCACTGGAACTATTGAAGTGATCATCTTGATTGCCATTCATGGTGTCAAACAGATCACATACTGTGATCTGAATAATTTCAATTTACAAAGGAAACTACGGTGAAATCTCACTTTGAACTATGAAAATTATAAGTTGCGAATTTTATCAAATGTTTTGCAAGTTTTTTCAAATAGCTAACAGGGAATTGGGTGGTTTGAACTGATATGGCTCTCTGAGCTGACTCAAACTATGGACACGGACGATGAACCTAGCATCAGATAACTGAAATGGCCATCAGATAGTTAGATCACTTGGATCTGACTAACAAGCACTTATGGTTGCATGAGTGCTATCCAACCACTTATCTGAATCAATCAGTCGTACATAGCATCATTCATTTGTGCTTGCTTTCTTGGACGCCATTTATAGTATCAAGCAGATCATATAATTGTGATCAGAATAATTTCGGCTTACAAACGAAACTGTGAGAAAATTTCACATTGCAATATGTAAAATGGATATATATATATATATCACACACACAGTGAAACAGTATTACTTACTAGATGGCGTTTCGAACACGATTCATCACTGTACATAATCATATCAGTTATAATCACACAACTTCGAAACTTCAGTTTTAAAGTTTTCTTTATTCTTTCCTATTTGTGGTAGGGTTAGAAGAATTTTCCAGATATCCGGGACAGGTGTTGAATCATTCCTATTACATGTGTTTGCACTTGATTCGATAAATAAAGCTTCCGTTACTAATCTCTCCCTCCACCCAGTTACATTAGATTTTAAAACTGTCATCTTATCCCATCCTATTGTACGGTTGTGTGTAATTGCATGTAGTGCTATAGCTACTGACTCTGAAAAGTCCTGCGAAAGCGTAGACCGAGAAGTAGTTTGGAAACTACTTCAACACTATGGCGTACCTCAAGTCTTCATCAACCTCATTCAACAGTTGGCTATATGACAATGACACGTGTCAATTGATCCACAACGGAAAACTCAGTGAGGCGTTCAAAGTGCATACAGGAGTAAGACAAGGCTGCCAGTTATCACCGATGATATTCTTAATTGTGGTGGACTGGATTATGCGTCAAACTGTTGGACGCGAGGAGTCAGGAATACGCTGGATCACGGATAAGAAGACTCTAGGAAATCTGGATTTCTCAGATGATATATGTCTAATGTCACACAAACTTGAAGACTTGTAGCCGAAAACCAACAAACTGGCTGAAGAGGCGACGAAAACAGGACTCCAAGTGAACATAGAGAAGAAGGAGGTGATGAAGATAACCATCCAACCAACAGCAACAACAACCAGCACCAATTACCATGAACGGGAGAGATTTAACAGAGGTTACTTCCTTCCCTTATCTAGGTAGCCAGCATCGTTTTAACTACAGACGGAACGGACGAAGATGTCAAAGTCAGAATCGGAAAGGCAAGATACGCCTTCATCAACCTGAAACTAGTTTGGAAATCTTCCACAGTCAGCAGAAGGAACAAGATTCGCATTTACGACACCAATGTAAAGTTGGTCAGTGCTTCTATACGGGTCAGAAACTTGCACTGCGTGTCACGAAAAGGATTTCTAACAAGCTGCAGATTTTCATCAACAGCTGCCTCGCTCCATATTAAAGATCAAATAGCCAGAAAGAATAAGCAACAAGAAACTATGGGAACAAACCAACCAGGAGCCAATCGCTCAACAAATATTGAGGAGAAAGTGGAGATAGATCGGGCATACATTGAGGAGACCGCCGAATAACATCACACGCCAGGCCATTTCTCGAGTGGAATCCCGATGGGAAGCGACGAGTGGGTCTTTGGTGCGAGGTTGACATGGATGAGATGGTGTGAGGAAGAGATGAGAGAGTTCGGTCAATCGTGGACCCAGATGAAGAGGACGGCAGAAAACAGAACAAAGTGAAGATGTGTTGTTGAAGCCCTATATTCCACTAGGAACGCAAGGGATAATAATAATATAGCTACTGAGCTATTCTCCAGATTTCTTATCTGATTCGGGTCAACTAATCTAGATTTAGCTAGGTTTTTATGCTCCGCTAGTCTGACCGCTCCTGACCTATGTATTTGACCTGATGGCCACTGCAGGGTATTAGATAAACTAAATTATTTTGTTTAACTATCTCCATAGGCAGGATCCTTTAACCGACAAAACCTGTTTCTAATTGAGTTTGCGGGTTTGAATGCCAGCCACTTTTATTCCTGCATTGTTCAGAATTCCCATTATCACTATCCAGTAAATAATATTGTTTCACTGTATGATATATCTATTGAACAAATTAACATATGATTTGAATATGAGCAATAAATTGTTCTCGAAAGGACATCGGCAAATATTACTGTATAACACTGTGAGCAAAATAAAATTTTCTCTCCTTACTTGGATTTAACTAAATTTCATCAGCACAGTAGTAGCAATGACATTAATCATAGATTAAAGAAAATAAATGTGTTTTGAAAATAAAGAAACTACGTCAGTGTCCAGATCCGCCTATATTCAAAGAGTCCTTGAAATAACGCTAAATTGGTCACTGAGACTTACGGAAATTCTTTTGTGAATAACTTGGATTTTCTTTGAAAATATTTTAAACTAAGACAGTAAATACCGCATTAAGTATATTAGTTGTTTACAGTGTAAAAATGATTGACATATGCACTTTTACAAATTTTGAGGGTCCTCTCTTGTTATTTACTGCACACCACTCACTAAATTTTTTTATTGACATTTGAGACATTAAGGAGCATAGATTTATCAAGAGAAACTCTCGTCATCTTTTTTGTTTTCTGAAAACTCAATGAGGGTAGAATAAAAAGGTTGGCCATCACTAAACATTAATCTGTTAAGATTTAACAAAAAAGCAGATGGCATTAAGTGAATATCCGAGATGGCTTGGGATCAGAAACTCACTAGTGATGAATGATTATTGAGGGTGAAACGAAAATCTTGAGTATGGCAAGATTCGAGCCAGCGTTCTTTGAATTACTAGCCTGACACTTTACCAGCTTAGCTACGAGACTCTGATGCTAATTGGGTGCATAATAAATGACTTGGAATTTAAGAAAACCACTGTATAAGTAACCGAAAGACCATATAAATTCAGCATATACGTCACCGATCTATAAAGTAGCGCCTATGAATTTTTTACACTACCTTTAAAAGTGTCTGCAAGTCTTTTATACAAGTATCGTTTTCTGCGCTCACATATTTTGTTATTAGGTAGCTGGTTATTTTTATAAGATTATAAGTAAATTATGAATCGAAATGTCTACCCAAAAAAATATTATTATTCGTTACCTGAAGCACTGACAAACTCATAGCTAGACAACATATCTGGGCAGAGATTTTTTTACTTAATGACTTCTCCATTTAAGACATTGTTTTATAATAAGGTTCCTTGACACTTTAAATTCTATTGATCAGAAGTAAGGGCCGAATTTCGTTGGAAAACATTGCTGAAACATTTTTCTAACGAAATGTGTGGAGACTGACGCTTCACTGAAAAAAGAAATCTTGTGTTCATTATTGTTCAAAGAAGTACCATAAACAGCTTTTCATAAACAATCTCATATCCAAAAAGATTGTCAGAGTGAAATAACTTTGATAATATAAGAAGTGAAAGGAAAAAGCAGAAGGTGGATATTTCATCCTTTTGAGCTCTTCGCCACTTTATATAGACTGGCCTTATTTTATTTGACATAATCTCATCTAGTCTCATGAACAGCTTCCGGATATAATACTTATGTTTTTCGGTAGTGATAGTGAAAGGCTTCTTTGGAAAGAAATGGTGATAATAGGTGAACAGAAAGGTTGGCTATAACATTATCTATAGCAATAATAGGACTACCAGCTATTGGTATTTACTGACAAACTAAAGTGAGCGATAACATAGTATCATTTAGAAACATATAAATTGATTTAGCAAAATAAACTCGGTATTGCTGACACTTGGCATGTAAAACATCACTTGGTAAAAATGAATTTCATGCCTTGTAATTTATCGAGTTCATTAGAAATGTTTTCTGGAGGTTTCAATGTTGTCGCTGAACTTAATTAGTGTCCCTACAAACAAATTTTTGAATAATTATCTGTTGCTCTCTAGTGACTGGCTGAAAGACAAAGTTGCTTGGAGTTCTAGTGAGAAGTGGGGACCAGTGGGGCCTACTCGGTCGGGAGTGAAGATAAACACTCGCAGCGGATGAAATTGGCTGGTGGTGGCGATAAAATCACAAATCGGTAACAGTTAGAACTCATGGGCCAGTGAGTCGGATCCCAGTGGCTGAATGATCTCTGAGTTTGCCTTGTAACCAGAAGGTGCTGGCTTTGAAGCCCCGTGGATGCACACTAAAAATGAGTCCCAAACTAGGACGAAACGGCTCTTCAGTACTCCAAGGTTTTCTAGTTGTTCTTTAAATGATATCAGTCCATGATCAAGCTTCAAATAAATCAAATCCCTACAAACAAACTTTTGATAATTAGTATCTGAATGACGTTGGTAATACAGAATATCTTTAAGCAAACATTGGTGCCTCTTTGGCTGGTAACAGCTGTTACGTCGTCTTTTCAGGTTTGCAATGTATTCCTTAAAACAGAATAGTCAGTGCACTCTGAAGTGAAGTCAGTTACCCCATGGCGATAACTCACAACATCTATTCCAGCATTGTGACAGAGGGATTACAGTTCGAAGAGCTGTGTGATTCAGGCACAAATATCTGAACAGATATTAATTCCTTCCAGACTGCGGATACGCCTTACTGACAGCAGCTTATAATCGGAAAAATTCTAGGCCGCAGACTTCCCGATGTATTTCTACGTCTCCAGTCTGTATTAACACGATTTTTATATTTCAAGGAAACGCAGTGTATATAATTCATTTGTTCTGTGGTTCAATAAAATACAATACTGAATGATACATACATACTTTTTCTCACCTAAGCAAAATGTCATCGCATTGAGATATTTTCGAATGATGTAAAAGGTTAAAACCAGGTACATGAGCACCACTCATTCCTGAAGATACTTTTTCGCAAGATAAAAAAAATACTATTATGACTTTTGCCAATTCATGGAATAGCGTGATCACTTAGCAATGTCTTCGGTGAGCAACTTTCCCCACCTTCAACCTGCTGTACCCTAATGGTCACGACTTCCTGCTAGAACCCCAGGTAACTACCTGAATTAGGCCAGTCACTAGTGAGCACCACATCAATTTTCAAGTATTGGTCTGTAGATATTTTGTTTGATTAGTTGGAGGATTTCATCATGAGATCGTGGGTTCGAACCCCAGAGGTGCATATTGATGAAGAGTTCCAAACTAGGACGAAACAGCTGTTCAGTACTGCCCACAGGTTTTCCAATTTTTCTCTAACCGATGTCAGCTCATGATGAAATCCTTCAGCCAATCAAACAAAATCCTTACAAACCAATACATGAAAATTCTATTATGTTAAAACTTCGTGTAAATGTAAACCCTTAAAACTTAAGTCATGATTTTGAATGAATATTGATGTTAAAAAAATTCCATGTCTCGGTGATATGCTCACATTCACAGTGGGGTCTTGTTCTCAGCACAGTGAATGTCAAATTTTTCCCTTTCTGACTTTGTTCTGTTGGTCCGGTTCTTCATTACTTGACAGGTCACAACCAACTGGATTCATTTCATCATAAAAATAACACTGTTAAACACAATAAAAAGACTTTTCCCTCGATAAAATCGTTATAATATAACGCCAAATAGTCTGAATCAGATATGCTGAGCATTTGACTGAATGAAAGTTTGACGCCAATATCTATCTCAAATTACCAATCACTGACTGTATTTGTATCAAGGTGATAAATGAAGTTTAGATAAACAAACACCAAAGTATAGGTGGACAAGTGTTATGCCATGCTTAAACTATTGATGGCTACCAAATTTAGAAAAGTTTACAAATTATCAGATTAAAAAAGTGGATTTATTAATTAGCTGTATACTGAAGAACATTTTGTTCCAGTTTGTCAGCGGGAAAAACAAAACTGGTTTAAACAAAGAACAAATCATACTCACTATACAGAAGTTGGCTGTCGTGACCCAAGTGGTTTAGTGGCGTTTATAACTTTGGGTATAAGGTTTCGAGTTTCACTGGGAACATTGTCACTCACGGGGAACTGCAGGTACATTCAGGTGATGAGTCATAAATAGAACGATATACACATCCTGGATTCCACTGATAGTCACCACTCACCAGATAACCCTGCCTACAGGCTTACTGAACAGTACTAATGGTGATTGTGTTCAGACTAGTATGTAATGGAATATTTCCTATGGAAAACTAGCATTTTCAAGTGTTGATTTGTAGGGATTTTGTTTGATTGGTTGGAGGATTTCATAATGAGTTGACATCAGTTAGAGTACCATTGGAAAACCTGTGAGTACTGAAGAGCCAGATGTTTCGTCCTGGTTTTGGACTCTTCATCAGTGTGCACTATGCTTGACTGTCTACGATCTCCCCTCGTAATCAGAAGGTCCCGGGTTCGAGACCTGGTGACTGCGTACTGCTGAAGAGCCCCAAACTAGAACGAAACAGATGTCCACTACTCCCTGAAGGTTTTCCATTGGTTCTCTAACCGATGTCAGCTCATGATGAAATCCTCCAATCAATAAAACAAGCATTTGCTGATATAACCACAAGAAGTGTTTATCTTGTATAACAATTTAAATTGTACAGAGTGTGTTGAAGAAGTTGAATACTGCATAATTTCATTTAAGCATCTGGTGTAGAAAAAAGTCTCACAATACATTATCACATTCACAACCGGTAGTTAGTTAAGTGGATTAGAAATAAAAAATGTATTTCCAGAAAAGCACTTCAACACCGAAAACGTCTTAAACTTCATTGCTTCTTTTTTTCCGTATTCACACAAGTATAACTTACAAAGTAATATATCCTGCAAGGAAACATTATTGTATACGTTGAAGAATCAAACCATTGACTCAAATGCGAAACAGTGAACATCTTTTGAAATTTTTACAAGGTTTCATAAGTAGGCAGGTATTTTAATGCATTCAGTTTTTAAAACAACACTCTCTGCTTTGACTGAATAATAGATAGCAACTAATGTCGTTTATCCGGTCTTCCGTTTGATACAGACCACATTTTATCAGAAAAGTCTACAATGTGGCCACTGTGCCCTCTGAGTTGTTGTTAGATGGCTGGAGGCAATCATAAGGAAGCCATGTACCAAGGTTTCGTACATGTCGGCACTCGTCAGCAAGGCATATCTGCAGTCTTGAAGGAATTCATGTCCCTTCTGAGATTCGAGCCTGGGTAACCCAGTACTTTAGTTAAAGACATTACCATCAGACTATTCGGGCTCAGGACTGATCTGATCTAGAACTATAATGGGTGCACTGATAGGACATTAGGCCATAACTAATGTCTTATGTTTTATGGTATAGACTAAACTTTATTTGTCTATTCTATTAATACACTGTGATTGGTGAGGCGCTGAGCATAGTGAAAGAATTCAGTTTGCACCAACCGAAGGAGTAGGTGCGTGACATAAGTTACCACCTTGTGTCCCATGAAAGAATCCATTACAGTCCTGTTGGTGGTCAATCGCTAACCTGAGTAGCTCAGTGTTAAAATCTCTGACTGCAGCATTGTGTAATATGGGTTCGAATCTCATAGAGGATATGAGTTCCTTGAAGAATGCAGATACGTCTTGCTGACAAGCATGCAACCTAGGTCCCACAGAGGCTACCTGCCGATTGTCTATATCTTTACTTAGTACTGAATTAGAAAGCGGCTTTTAAAAATGTTAACTTAGTTCAGCAGTCAGACGAATAAAGTCAAAGGTGTTATTTGTAAACAGAAATAATTTCCACTTTTAGAAGAAAATTGTGCAGTTTAGGTAAAGTATACACACGAAAACCCAGTCACCCAACTGTAGTGCAATCAGCTAACATATTATTAGATAGAAACAGAATTTAAATCTGGCGCTAAGATTTAAATAATCTCTAGGTACAATTCATTTGATGCCGGATCCTATAAGATTTTCAGTGAACTACAAAGTTTCACAATCAGAAATAAAAGTAAAGTCACTAATTTTAAAACCTACTAACTTTTACTGGAACTGGGAATCGAATCCGGATCACGTACTTGGCTGGCGACTATTCTACCACTGAACCACTAACTCAAAACAAGAAATATTAATGCCCTAATAAACTAAATCAAAATAAAGACTGCATTGTTTACTGATCATATGCTAGCGATTGCTATTCATGATGGTGAGATAACTAACAACATTTACATAAAGTGATATAAACAATTTTATTGAACACATCATACGTGGAAATCATGCAAACAAATAGAAACGTTTTTAAAGTCTGTTCAACTTTCAATTGATCAAAATTCAATTATTGAACTTACTTAAAAGCAATAATGTTATCACAATCATTGTGTATTTGGCTTTTTATTTCTTTCTTTTAATGGTTGTTCATTTACAAATGATCAAATTTGTGTTCGTTATGCTCTTCGTTTTGAGATTTATTATGCATTGAAGTCAGTTTTGACATGATGATTGTCTTTTTTTCCTGTTGCCATTTTAAAGCTTCTTTATGGGGAATATTTTGTTTTATCACTTTAACTAATATGAACACAAATGAATTATTTATGTACTTAAAAATCTCTGACCAATAAGGTGTGTTTCACCTGTGCTTCTACTAGGAATGCATACATAATGTGGCGTTGATTTCAATTGGCTGGTTATTGGCTTTATAATAAATGAACCTGTCAATTATTTGTTTCGATGTCCATCCACGTTTTTATTTTAAAAGTAAATAAGTTTAAATAGACATGTTTTTTCTTATTTTTGTAGGAAATTTTAAGCCTGTACTCTTTAATGAGGTATTTTGAGTGTATAAAATCCACTAAAAGCTTCATTTGAATCAAAATGTGGGTTTTATTTCATATATTATAAAGCATGCATACATACTGATTGCAGTAGACTGGATAATGTGACAGACAGCGGGTAATGAGGAGACAGGCATAAAATGAACCCACAAAAAATAACTTGGAGGATATCGATTTCGCCGATGATATATATATATCTGATTTCCCACCAACTGGAAGATATGCAAGTGAAAAGCAACAAGTTGGCAGAAGAAGCACCAAAGATAGGACTTCAGGTGAACACAGAGAAAACAGAGGTGATGAAGATTCCTGGCTAATAGCAACAGCGACAGCAATAACAACCGATAACAATCAGCAAAAATGGCAGAAATCTGAAAGAAGCAACCTCCTTCACCTACCGACCTGGGAAGCATCGTTTCAACTACAAGCCAACGGAAATGATAAGGACGTCAAAGCAAGGATTGGAAAGACAAGGCAAGTTTTCATCACTCTCAAGTCTGTGAGGAGGTCTACAGCACTCAGCATGAAAAATGAGATCCAGATTTTCAACTGCAATCTGAAGTCAGTGCTACTTACTATACGGATCAGAGACTTGGCGTGTCACGAAGCGCATTTCGAACAAACTACAGACTTTCATCAACAGCTGTCTTCACTCAATACCACTCAAGATCAGATGGCCGGTCAGAAATGATCAGCGACAGGGATCTCTGGGAGCGAACCAACCAACCCAGCAGGAACCAAGTGTGCAACAAAATGTGGGAATAAATGGAGGTGGATTGGCCATACTGTGAGAAAACAAACCATCAAGTGACGTCACATGACAGGAAATTGCTCTAGTGGAACCCGAATGGGAAGTGGTGAGTTGATCGTCAGTGCAAGGATGACATGGAGGAGGTGATGCGAAGAGGAGATGGAAACATGTGGGCAGACATGGAGCTATGTGAAAACGCTGTTAGAGAACGGAACGCAACGGAGACGTGTGACTGAAGCCCTATGTTCCTCTAGGAGCTAAACGAGATAATAATAATCAAATAATTATACATACATACATCAGCTACATAAAACGCTGTGTAGATGGCCAAAAAATAAGGTTAAAGTTATGTGATATGATTAACAATTCGCTTATTTGTAATTGGGAAGAAGTCAACGTATTGTTTGTTTTCTTCTAAAGATGATATGGTTTTGAATTCATAGCACAGTGTAAAATGAAGCCTATTGTAGAATAACTGTAGGAATAAATAAATTGCCATCATCTTCAACAGTTGAGACGCATGCATATTGTCGACACACTTATGTTATTTTATGCCCACGGATTACCCACTAGTTGAATACTCTATCACTTATTCATTTTTGAAACTCTTAAAGTTACTTTAATACTGTCGAAAATTACGCGCTTAAATATTTAAATAATAAAATTGAAAAAGCTACGTATGAGTAATGCTCAGGATTGGTATTAGTTAGTAAAACGTGACTGGTTTACATCTCCCAAATCTATTCACTCATAGAATAATGGTATATCCGTGATAAATAATTATTGTGTAACCACATTAGAATTCTCAGCTGTTTTTTGCCTTAAAAATTGAAATCGGTTTTTCACTTCAGCACGTTTCTACATTTAGTCGTATTTTCCTCTTCAACTAATTGGTGTGTTGCTTATCAGAGGTGCACAAGGACTTATTATAAAACTGTCTAAGTAATCACAATAACAAGCCATTAAAATCGGTAAAATATCTCTCGATCTTATGGTCTGAATGAAGTATTTATGAATAATTTTCATTGATGCAGTAAATGGATTGTACCTACCACTACTTGTTTTCTCATACTCTGTGAGTATGAGAATTCTTTTTAGCAAATAATTTTGACCACGAAGGTTATGAGTCGTTTTATTATCTGAAAAAATTAAAACAATAAGGGCTCACAGGATCTCCTCCTCTCTAATGATCTATTTAAATTAAAAAATAGAATTAGACAAAACTAAGCCACTGTGATCTGTCTACTTCTCTAGTCCCATTCCTGAAGAGAATAGTCTTAAACCTCGCCCAATTTACCAGTCAGAAGTGAGCCTGAAAAAAGGAGAAGGTTGGCCATGGGGCAGGCAGTCTTACACAGTAAAAACATCACTGCTACTGAAACATCAAGCCTGAAGCCCTACATTCTACTCGGAACACAAAAGAAAACAAAATAACACCAAAAAAATATGAATATCCTTCTTTAGATTAGAAGTTGACACTCCTGTCGCCTGATCAGGTATAAAATAGGTTGTTCATTATCTTTTCAGCATCAACAACAAAATTCGGATTTTCAATACAAACGTCAAGTCAATTTTGCTATACGGATCAGAAACTTGGCGGGCCACCAAGAATATTTCCAACAGCCTGTTGCAGACCTTTATCAACAACTGTCTTCGCTCCATACTGAAGATTAGATGGCCGGAAAGAATCACAAACAAGAAGCTATGGGAACAAACGAAACAGGAACCAATCGCTCAACAAATATGCAGGAGAAAGTGGAGATGGATTGGACACTCGCTGAGGAGGCCGTTGAGTGACATCGCGCGTCAGGCCCTCGAGTGGAATCCGAAAGGGAAGCGGCGATTGGGACGTCCAAGGGTGACATGGAGGAGATCGTGTGAGGAGGAGATGAAACAGTATGGAATAACATGGACGCAAGTGAAAAGTACAGCAGAAGACAGAAGCAAGTGGAGACGTGCAGTTGAAGCCCTATGTTCCACTAGGAACCCAAGGGAACAATAATAATAATTATCTTTTCCAAAACAGTGGTCATCCCAGCTAGCTCTATGGAAAAGAATCACTGAACAAGTTTTTCTCTACACTTTATTTTAATTTCATTTATTATTTAATTTTATTCCTATACGTTAAAACACTGCAACATAGGGCTTTAAGCTAGAGACTTGAAGTTTTGGTAGCGGTGATATTTATTTTTACGAGATAAGGTTGCTATCCTCATGTCCAACCTTCCCTCTTTACCTGTCTTATTACTGGCTTAATGAGGTACAGGAGTGCGTCCATGGCCGGGGATCGGACCCCGAATCACTATGCCACCGGCGCACAAAATTTATCTTAACGATGCTTTTAAATACAGTTGTTTTAATCACATGATAGATAAATCCATTATGAATTTAAGGCTGACATTAACGCTGATGACTATTGCTGCTTTCTTATGCCTAACAATTATAATAAAATGACACTAAAAACTCAAGATAAGTAAATAAAATCAAATTCGTGTAACAATCTCAGCACGCATTGCTAATTCCATACTATTCCGATATGAGTTAGAAGGTCTTCACAGAAAACCGACTGCCATTTTTGTACCATTTATTGGTACTAACATACAGCAACTCTTTCTCTTACTTCATATTTTAGGTTTATATAAAGTTATTCACAACAGAGTTGTGGGAAATGTCATTTTTTAAAATAATTTACCTTGGAGCTAATTGAATTTTAACAATTTGGGCATTTGACTAAAGGCGAAGAGAGGAAATCTGAAGTCCAACTAGTTTTTCATCAGATTACTTATTATTGTGATGAAAATTTTCTCCAAAAAATTCAAATATTTAATTTAACGTGTAAACTAGGGTGAAAATTGCTGATGAAATGATTTTCATAGCTGGAAGGTAAAGTTTTTCTAAATGAGGTAGTAACCTGTGTTTTTCTATAAGTAATCTACCTGCCTAATTGAACGACAGTGGTGTTCTAAACGACAAACATCCACATATTTGTTTTATTCAACTGAAGAATGTCTGCTAAAACGACGCGGTTAAATTGAAAATACGTTGTTTAAAAAAGCCTATTTTTCACTAGTCTAGCAAATACTTTCATACACTTTAATTATGCCATTTGAGCATTGTTTTTCATAACTAAGAATTAACTACCGAGATTTGTTTTCGCTGCCTTCATAAAATGCGGTCGTTCTGATTTGCGTTTTTTTAACACAGTATTTTAATTCTTTGTCTTAGACACTGCTTAAGATGGTAGCCGGTACGTCGTTAAAAGCTCTGTCTTGAAGAAGATCAATTTTAATAACAATAATAAGGCTTTATTTCAGACAATGCGAACACGTAGTACAGAATTTTTCAGAGTATTTAGTTCTAAAATATTTCGTCTTCATAACGGATTTACATGTAAAGTAATGGTCTGAAGTATATTGTAATGGACAGTTTGTTTAGAAAATCCCTCCTGGACGATCTGTTTATAATATACACATTTATTTAGACATTTCGACTAATTGAGTGAATACTATACGTTTTCATTACAATAAAGGCTTTTGTATTTCCCAATGAATGAAAAACAAAACGATATTGTTTTTACTGACGTTTCGCTATTTAAGCTAATAGCTTTATCAAAGTATTATACTTTTTCCCCTAGACTGTATATCAATAATTTGACATTTGCAAGTCATATGTTCATTTCAGCCATTACTATTTGCCTTTGTCCTTGTTTAATCTCTAATTGTAAAACTTCTCTTTGTGGTTGTGCCTATATTGACAATGTGTTGTTTAATGATATGAGTTTGTTTCAGTGAATGGAAGTGATTCTGAGTGGGGATTTGGGAAGCATTGCTATGTGATTCTTGTGGACAGTGCTTTCGAACCCACCTCGCTGGAAATATTCCCCTCGATTATAAGCTACTTTTAACAGTTGAACTTTGGTTAACTAATTTTGTCTTACAGTAACTGTCTTGTATTTAGAAACATATAATGCCTTTTTAGCTGCCTCACGGCACTGTTGAGGTAAATTTGCGTTTTGATGGTATTATCGCTTAATAGAAGCGCTAAAATACTGAACAATAATCGTCTTTTTCCTACCTTTGGAACGTTTTGTGATAGCACGTGTCTCAGCAAAGTTTTGTCGGCTATACAGTAGAACGTGGAGATTGGTATTTTTTGTGTTCAAACCATAATTGAATAAATTTGCTAGCTATGTATAACGTGTGACGTAGTGTTGTTGCATCTGAAGAGAGGATCAATTCTGTACAGTTTTGCATCATTTCTTTCAGGAATCCCACGGCATTTTGTTACAGTTAATTAAATATGTGCGCGAGTTCATATAGTGATCATCTGATAGAATTGGATGATTAAATCAATAAGAAATGCAGAAGAGTTCAAGCATTTTGATGGATGAAAACTCTGGTATCCATTGGCATAAAATATACTCACTTGTACAACTAATACAACATAAGTGATTATCGTTTTACCTTTGGTATTTCTATATTCTGTGTTGACATTGCGTCAGTGGCACTGTGGTAGAATGCTCGCCAACTACGCCTCATGTGGTTCGGGGTTCCATCCCCAGCCGTCTCACTCCTTTACATCGTTAAGCTAGTAATAAGACTAGGAAATATGGAAAGTTAGGCCTAAGGCTTGCAACCTCATCCTATAAAAATAAACACCAGTGCTACTGAAACTTCAAGCCTCTAGCATGAAGCCCTATATTCCACTGGAAACGTAAAAGAAAAAAGTCAACGTTAGCCTTTGTCATAATAAGAAATCACAATTACATGTTTCTACTCAGTTTAAAAGTAGACTCTACTCAGACAAAGTAGGCTATTTGTTTGGAATTTCCTGCGACATACTGTTACTAATTTTTGCGAATGACTGCTGTCAAAAGTTCACCTATTTAATACCTCTTTGAAATGAATTATTAATCATAAGTTAAATATATTTTCAAGTATTGGTTTTGTAGGGATTTTTGTTTGATTGCATTTAGGATTTCATTATGATGTCAGCTGATGATGAAATCCTCCAGAAGTTAGAATTCAAGGACCATTGGATCGGGTCCCAGTGGTTCAATGGTCTACGAGCTCGCCTTGTAACCACAAGGTCCTGGGTTCGAACCCCGGTGGATGCGTACTGATGAAGAGTCCCAAACTAGAACGAAACAGCCGTTATTCCAATTGTTCTCTAACTGATGTCAGCTCATGACGAAATCCTTCATTAGATAAATTTGGTGAATAAATATTTATATCTAATAATTACCATAATAAAAGGTAAATATATGACTAAATTATAATATGAATACTGATTGCTCATATTTTAAATAATTTAACTTTGTGCTTTTTATCTAACACTTTTATCAGTCAAACAGAGTTGCTGTTCAATTGTCAATAGATTAAAGGACATTTTGATCATAAGTGAATGCTAATTTTATAAATTGTCTTTAAATAAAGAGAATATTTATAAGGAAAACATTCCAATGATAAAATATTTTTTCGATATAATAATGAAAATCTAATTCTAAAGACTTTATTTGAATTTCGTAGAACAATACCTTCAATATTCAAAATAATAATAGCTTTGTACAAGTTGGTCAAGAGAAATATTTGTATGAAGAGCTGAGATTCCTACTTAGAGTAATTATACTGAAGCTTGGTTAACTTTGCTCTCATCTGTTTGCTTCACTCCTTTTTTTTTTAAAACTACAACAGCAAAGATAACTTTTTGGCGATTTCATTCTCAAAAGCCGTACGATGGCATTTATATACATACGTTTACATAGATACAATTATTATTTAATTCCACATAGTAACGGAGATTAAAGGTAATAATAGTTATCACTCTGACAAGAAAGTTTGAAGATGCGAATATAGATTACAAGGAGCTTAGAGACAAGAGTACATAGGACTAGAAAATAGTGTTTTGACGACTAAAGGTGTGAACAGAATGAGCATAAGAACACGTTGAAAGAATAATATTTTAAAATACTGATGATGAAAAAGAAGAGAAAAAGCAGAAAGGAAAATGAAGAGAATTAAAAAACGAGACCTAAGGAGACAAACCAGACTAGATCCATGGTAAATGTAGAGGTTGAACTGATTTCTTTTGAACACACAACTCCGATTTTTCAGTGCATATGGCAAGGGCTTAAAAGAACAAAGAAGTCGGAAAAACACTGACTTTGGTAGATTTTTGCTTATTTTGTAAATAATTCTGAATGATGAGTCAGTTGAAAGGCTGTGACAGGTGTTGACGAGGTGTTCACTTATGGCGCTCCTAAGCGAACCAATGTCTCCTCTTTGCAGCCATGTTGGATAATGTTCTCTGACACACTTTGATTGAACTCGCATAGAACAATAGCTTCTGCTACATTTTGAGAAAATTTTTACTCTCAGAAATGAAATAAAACGAAGACTGGAAAGCCAACGAAATGAAATATTACCAGATATCTCAAAGCTTCCTAAATCGTTTTGAAATACTGATCTATGAATATTCTAGTTCATCCATTGAAGATTCGATTACAGTATAAGGGACATTATGAAAATGGTAAATAAGAGATTCACGCCTTAATGACTTCATTTTATATTACATATTACAGACTGATTCAAATATTTGAGAGTCATTATTACTAATCAACAATCACACAATTTAAAGAGCAATCAGTCATAATTGTGTAAAGGGGAAAATGATCCCCCTCCCAGAGCTCTATCCTCGAACACCTGATCGAATCTCAACACTAAACTAACCTACAAGCCAACTTCAAAGTCATCTACAGAATGCGAGGGAATCTTGCTAAAAGAGTAGGAATAAAATTTCTTGAAGTAACAGAAGCAGTGACAGTTCATATGATTATTCTTATTGCTGTTACATACCTGTTCCCCAGTAGTAAGACCGCCCACAAACCCCAGCAAGCATAGTGTAAGAGAATTGTTACACTATGCCGGTAACTGCTTTTAGTCTAATCGCTATCCCAACAACCTTCCTGTCATGGTGCAACCTGCAGGAACAATAGTTCCAGCCAGTGTAGCTTGTTCGGTCATTGCAATGTGCAAGCCCGACCACCACGTCAAGGTAGTAGTTATCGGTCGGGTTTCGGGTGGTCAGTCACTAAATCTACAAATGAACTAATCTGTCTTAACTCTGGATACATGGTTTTTGTTTTTAGTTTTTAATCGCATTATTTGCTTCAAATATGGCCATTATTGTTAGCTTGAATCTCATTCAGTTTTAGTTATTTTTCATAACTTTATTATTCCATTGGCTTCTGAGTGGAACATAGGGCTTCAACAATACACCTCCTTTTTTATTTTATTCTCTGCTTTCCTCTTACGCTGGGTCCACGATCACCCATAATCTCTCATCTCCTTCATGTCACCCTTGCAGTGACGACCCACTCGTCGCTTCCCATTGGGATTCCACTTGAGTGATGGCCTGCATTTCGCGTGATGTCATTCGACAGTCTCCCCAACGTATGTCTTATCTGTCTCAATTCTCTTCTACATATTTATTGAGCGATCAGCTCTTGGTTACTATGTTGCCAGAGTTTCTTGTCACTAATTCTTTCTCCCTAATCATTTGATCTTCGCTATGGAACCAGCGAAGTGAGTAGTTGATGATAAAAGTCTGTAACTTGCTGGAAATCATATTCGTGATGTGCAGTGTAATTTTCTGACACAAATAGAAGAACTGACTGACTTCACGTTTCTATTAGAAATCCGAGTCTTGTCCTTTTTGCTGGTCGAGTGCAGAAAACTTCCAAACTAGTTTCAGGTTGATGAAGGCATATCTTGCATTTCCGATTCTGGTTGGCTCTGATATCTCTGTCCGTTCTGACTGCCTGAGGTTGAAACAATGCTGGCTGCCTGAATAAATGAAGGTAGTATCCTATGTTAAACCTATCCCATTGATGGTGATTGGAGCTGGTAGTTATTATTGCTGTTGGTTGGTTGGTTATCTTCATCACCTCCGTCTTCTCTGTGTCCACTTGGAGTCCTGTCTTCACTGTCTGTCACTTCAGCGAGTTTGTTAGTTTTCGCCTGTAAGTCTTCAAGTTTGTGTGACATTAGACATATATCATTTGGGAAATGCAGATCTTCTGGAGTCTCCTTACCGGTGGTCCAGCGTATTCCTGTCTTCTCAATCCCCACGCATAATCTGACACATAATTCAATCCACCACAATTAAGAATATCATCGGTGATAATAGGCAGCCTTGTATTACTCCTGTATTCACTTCGAATGACTCGCTGAGTTTTCCGTTGTGGATCACCCGAAACGTGGCACTGTCATTTAGACAGCTGTTGAATGAGGTTGATGAAGAATTGAAGCACGCCAAAGTGTTGAAGCAGTTTCTAAATTACTCAATCTTGTCAGTTATGCTACGTCGCTCAACTTATATAACTTTATTTTTTATCAACGCTTTTTATACTACGTAATTTATTATCTAAAATCTAAAATTTTAATGACACATCTTTGAAAGTATTCCTTTAACTTGTATGTCCTCATAATTTGTTCAGAACAAAAACAGTAAGAGCGAACAGTTGTTTTCAATAAATTCTTCTTCAGGCTCTGCAATTATAAATCCATTAATTTAAGCATACAATGACCAGTAACGGCAAATCACAATTATATCATATGTATTGTGGAACAAGTATAAGATGGGATGGAACAATAATAAGTTTTAATTATCATTTAGGATATGCATAGTCAATATGAACATGAGACAAAATCAGATGAAGTATTCCTTTTATTGCTAAGGAAATTTACTGTATATATATGGGATTGTACAGTTTGAGAATAATATCGCTGAAAACAGTAACTCCTCTGTAAACATCTTTTCATTTATATGACTCAATGGAGATGTTTAAGTTGCTTAGTCGTTTTATTTGCTTGAGATCAAAACTGCGCTGTAAATGCGTAATGAAGATTGTTTTAAATGCTTGATTTCACCTTGCGTCTGTAATCTATTCAAGCGAAGAAAGATAATTTGAGCGTTTTCAACGAGTTCTCCTGGAGACAACAATAATGCCTTAGGCTCTAAAAGCTCAATGATCTGGTGTTTATATAATCTTGCACGGGATATTAATCGTTACTTGTTGTTTCCGATGACTTACGATTACACAACGTTCAGCTTTTACCCTTCAAATATTGATTCAGCAGACTACAACGTCACCAGACAATTGTGATTAAATTTAGCGTGAAACTGTGCACTTTCAGTCAGACGATTTCACTTCACTTTGACTTACCTTCGGATAAACTATCTCAAAAGTTTCACTTTCTTTCTGAAGCTTCTATATAATTTCTCGCAATGTTATACCGTCACATAAAAACCGATAAAACTGAGACTTCGATAACAGTATTTTTCTTTTATTACAGAGTATTAGGTACTTAGACTATTAAATAAAAAGTTATTATCTCTTAGATAGTAAGCTTCATGGAGCGTACAATTTACATACTGTAATTGTGAGAGTTTTGCCAATGCAAGTATCATCTTACACGGTTTTCTATTGATGATGAATGATATGACAACTTCCGTATGATGGGTGGTTTTTCCTTGACCTCTTGGAGTGTTCCGTTCTTTTAGGAAGGTGATCAGACATGCGATTAGGCAGCCAACCTTCTTTATCACCTATGCACTTCCTGTCACAAATACAGTTCAGATGATATATTTTCTTTTTTTATCCTTCACGTTCCCCAGTGGAACATAGGGCTTTAAGCTAGTGGCTTGAATTTTCTGTAGCAGTGGTGTTTATTTTTACAGAATGGGGTTGCTAGCCTCATGCCCCACCTTTCCTCTTCACCAGCATTATTTTTGGCTGAGCGAGGTAAAGGAGTGCGTCGGCCGGGGTTCGAATCCCGGAACGTGTGCATGGTCGGCGAGCATCCTAACCGCTATGCCACCGACGCACGATGACATATTATATGTACTTAAAAATGCCTAAAATAGGATCTTTAGCTTTCACCTGATTATTAACTCATCAGCATGGTGGAATGAAGCAGCATGAGTCTGACGTATGCAGGTTTTTTGAATATGTGGAAACAGTCCTTTTGACTTCCACACTCTTAAGATGTCTTCTGTGGATAGACGTTTCTGTAGAACTTACAATGTATTAATGTAACGACAGAAGACAAGGGCCAGGCAACAGATCCTTTATTGAGAAAACTAAGAGGGATTTATAGACTTTTATATGCATTATTATTAGCGTTATTGTTAGCGGAGAAGTTGCTTCTCCGCTGATTGGTTGTTTTCTTGCTGAAGGTTACTCTGTTATCTCTTTGTGGCCGTTTCTCAAAAAACCAAGCCATATATCTGTGAATCATATTTCCACACTTTAACTCCGCCGTGATTGGCTGGTGATTTTCTCAAGGTTAAGCTTTGTTACTGTTTTTCTCATGACCCTGATTTGGGACGTGAACATTGACGTAAATTGTTGTCAACAATGTTTGTTTTGCAGCCCGCTCTCATCACATTAAGAATAAGTTGTCATTACTATTTTCTTCATATTCTCTCAAGAACTGAATACCGCGATAGCATGAGGTAAGCTTATATAACATATAGTTTATGCAATAAGACTTATAGATTGTTCAATTGTTGAGATCTGAAATCAGATGGAACTAATAAATTCACTAGATCATCTTTTTGAAGTATTTTTTGTCTCTGCATCATGGTATACTTAACAAATACGTTGCTGAGTGCTTTCTATTCGCTTCGAAAATGCCACTATAAATCAATTACAGAATTTAGTTTGCTATAGATATCTGCGCTTTAGACTGCATTTAAAACCATTATCTTGTTAAGCATGAGTAGTCTCCGACTTCAATCAAACACACGTTGGCTGCTTATCTCATACCGTGATCTTGAAAGAAATTAACCCAGACGGAATCGTAAACGCGGAAATACAACATTTATTTGGCTTACATCATTCCCCATGTCATCTATAGATTATATTATACAATATGGCAGTAAAATCTAAAATACAAACAGACCAGATTTACTGCTATAGTCTATAGATTATACGATAAAACTATAAAGCGGTGCTATTAAAATTTTATCAGTTGAATTTCTTTGATGTGTCGGAAGGTATTTGTATAACACAGGAAATAAGCGGAAGGCAGTTGAAAAAGTAGGATACACTAAGTAACAATACAGAGTTTTATCTACAAAGTGTTGAATAACAGTGACAGTTATGAAATCTTTGAATTATCCTTGTGTCATTAATACTTTCAGAAGTAGATATTAGGCTGTTGCATACAAGTAAAAAAAAGGGTTTTATATGAGTAATAAGTATATATTGCCGGTTATTAAATATACTGCGTCTGTACACTTTTTCGATAAGTGGAAAACTCATCCTAATGAAACCGATATTGAAAGCAACAGCCAAAATGGTAACCTTATGTGTCAATACTCTTCTCATTTCTGGATTGGAAAATATTTAAACGCTCTCGATGTTGAGTCAAGTTTATGCATCGTACATGTTGAAGTTAACATCATATAACTCTCATTGTTTTGTGCAAGCTGGAAAACGCTAAACGTTTAACATCTGTTTACCTCGACATCTATTCACTGATCTCTAGAAGCTTAGTCCTACAAATTTTTACTTTGTTACTTCAGATGAAGCCATAGAAAAACAGGTTAATTCTGAAGTAAGTGTCACATCATAGTTACTCTTATTTCCCGACACTATTGACATCTTCAGAACTAGTTTCCAACTTCTCTACAGAGTTCAGCCTTATTTAACACTGATGAATAACATGTCTCACTTCACACAAAACTACTGACGAAGGATAACTGAGGTCACTGATCTATTCGTATGGAATTATACATTTGATTGAGTCTCTCTTTCTCTCTCTCTACCTAAATTAAAGCCATTCTTTAAGTTTTATGATGTGAGACTTATTCATACAGATGTTAGCTTCGAAAAAAAGCCATCAAATACTTACAAACCCGTAATTTCATAATTTCATTGATCCAGTTAAGTGATGTCAAGTGAAGCCTAAACTTCTAGAGGCTTAACTCATGCAACTTTTTGACTAGTAATTCACTGTGTGGATTAAATTTATGAAAAAAGGTCAAAGAGTTAAATAAAGTCTGAATTAGACTAGATAAGAATTACAATAAGTTAACCGTATTAATACACAATTATGTTACTTAAAATAGATGTTCAGTAAGACAAAGTTTTAGTAAGCATTGTAGATGATATTAGCAAAACTATGCGTCAATGTTCTAAAAGGCGATGATTTACACTGATTTATACAAATATGTTTTAACTTAATATGAAACATTCCTCATGCACGAATAAACCTGTCGAATAGGAGAGCCAACACCCGTACACACACACACATGAAAGAAGTGAATATTCGAATTATAATCAATAGTTATTGGGTAGTAACATAAACTACCTGTTTAGTTTCTATTATTTAAAGGAACTGTACTGCTTTCGCTTACTCGCTACGCATCTTCACTAATACAGCTGCTCATTTTCAAAGTTGCCAATTATTTAAACAACTAGTCCCTTTAATAAATTTTAATTAGGTATTGAGAAGTCAAATTTCGTGAGACGATATCATTTCGTAGTTTTTCTACTATCGCTTTACAACTGGAATGGTTCCATTTTTCTTAACAATTAAGAAATAACCAACTTAATTCGCTTTTGATGAGAATATAAGGCTGTTATTTTTTCACAAACTTTTGGCGTCAATGAAGATACAATTTTTGAAACAGTATCTATTAATCTTGGATCATAGGAGTCACTGAAAATGTTTATTGTTGTCTTGCTTTTTTAAAAGTGATTTCCATCTATCTTAAGCCAGTGTTTAGACTAGAAGATTAATAATAACATATTGTGTACTTATTACAGTGTTCATTGCGATATTATCATTTCTAAGCATTTTATTTCACAATTTTGAATGATTAGAAAGCTTAATTGAACTGTCCTTTGAATAAATCTCATGTTAAATGAAGAATTTGAGAAATATTTATACTCTGAAAATAAGCTATTCTTTTTTAAATACTGGATTTTGTAAGAATTTAGTTTGATTGGTCGGAGGATTTCATCATGAGTTGACCTCAGTTAGAGAACTATTGGAAAACCTGCAGGGAGTATTGGACATCTGTTTCGTTCTAGTTTGGAACTCTTCATCAGTACGCACCCACAACAAGAGGTTCAAACCCAGGACCTTCTGGTAACAAGGCAACCTCGTAGGTCATTAAGCCATTAGGACTCGATTCAATAACCAGCCCATGAATCCTAACTTTCCTGAATTCATGGCATAGTGCAACCACTTCGCAATGTATTCTTCAATGAGTTACTGCCCCACCTTCAACCTGCTGCATCCTACTGGTCACGGCTTCCCACTCCTTATTTTGTTGAAAAATGGTATAACACAAGGATTGGAGAGCCTTTCAAAATAGATTATACGACAAACATTTTTTGTTGAACCACTCATTTTCTTTGTAGTGTCCTGATAGCATTTAGTTAAGTAATTTCACTATTAGATTAAGGGATTTTGTAGGGATCTAAATTAATTGAAATTCATATTTCGTCAAGAATCAACATCAGGTCGGGAGATACACCAGAAACCAGAAAGTACTGGACTTCTGTTCTGTATCGGAACTGTTGAATAGTGTGCTGCCATGACTCCACCAGGAGCTGAACCCGAGATATTCAGGTTACGATGCCAGCTTGTTGCTTATTCAGCCAATTGGGTGGCGATTCAATGACCCGTGAATTCTGACTTTGTCAGTTCATGATACAGACCTACCACCAAAGTCAGAAATCACGGATCATGAAAAAAAGCTACTGAAATGGCTGAGAACTCAACAACCTGGCCTCGTAACCTGAAGCTCTTGGGTTTGGTGTTCACGGGCGCCGTGGGTATACATTACCAAAGAGTCCAAAATTAGGACGGAAGAATTGTCAGTGGTTCTCTAACTAATGTTGGTTTATTTCGAAATATTCACTTAAATTAATCTCAGTGGCTGAGTTTTAGTGTTTCCTTTCTCGAAAAGAAAGAAAAGAAAAGCGTTATTTATGCATCTGTCCTTTGTTTTCAATTTTTTTGTATTTTGTTGAGTGTCTTTATTAAATGTCACGAAACTGAGAAATTCAATACCACTTTCAAACTGAACGTCGTACCGTGAGAAATGTATCTCGAATTACTTGCTTTTATGGGATTTTTTTTAAATGGATGTAACGGTAATGCGATTCAATGTCTAACACTGCAGACATTGTATTATAGTGTCTTTTTCCCACGTACGAAAGAAAATTTCATTCATAAAGTGTATGAAAGTAATGGACTTGAGTAAGACCAGTTTTTTTCACGTTTGATCACAAACTCACTTCATTTAGAGAATCACTGAGAACTAGAGGGTGCTGGATAGCTGTTTCTACCGAGTTTGGGTCTCGTTTAACAGTACGCATCAATGACTCGACTGGAGATTGAACGCAGAACCCCTGAACTCACTACTGACTTACTACACAATGCAGATACCTAAAGTTCTAGTGAAAAGTCTTGAAGTTTGAATTTCATCCTATTGATGGAATGGTCAACGTACTCGTCTTGCAAACCGAAGGTCCTGGGTTCGGTCCTCTTGAAGTCATCGATGCACACTTCTAATAGAGTCTCACACTCGGATGAAACTGCCATCCAATTCTGTTTGGTTCTCAGTGGTTCTGTAACTGAAGCCAGTTCATGATCAAACTTAGAATCGATCAAATCCCTGCAAACACTTGAAAGGCATTTTGTAATGAGAATATCAATAGACTTGCGGTCTGAATTTTAGCCTACCTTGAAACTTATGTCAGCTATCTAATGTCTGAAAAAAAGTAATCGGTATTGAAGTAGAGGATACTTACGTATTTTTACACAGCACACACTAGTGCTCATGAAGCCTTTCGGTGAACCCATATTATATATTCTAAATATCTACTTGTTTAGAAGGAAAAATTGCATTGCAATGCATTAATGTTTGAACGTATTCTAGCCATATGAAGTATATTTTCCTATCTGAGTCAGCTAAATTGAAAATTATGGCTGATTCTAACTGTTTTCTGTCAACCTGCTTAAATCATTGGGCTAACTAACTTTCTGTCAGTCCTACTCAGTTGCACTTTATCTCAACCGGCTAATTAAGTCCTCGAAAAGCCATCTTTATTCACGTACAGTTTTAAGTGCTCTTCAGAATGTTGCTATTTGTGATTTGAAGGGATGAGACTGTCAGGAGTTTGACCATGTTTTAGATCGAACAATAATCCGTCCAATAATATACTGTAGATTACTATTTTACTTGGAGATTCTCTATAAGGAGTAGACAAAAGCAGATGTGAGTTGAATGAAGATAGGCTTCTTTTTTCCACTGTGATTTGTTCGGCATTTAGACCTTTGCATCTCTTTTATTTGTGAATGTATTTCCAAAGGCAACCATTCTTTCTCAGCATCTTTTTTCTCCTTCAACAATGTTACTATCTGCTTTACTTGATTGCGTAATCTTTGGCTTTAACCTCTTCCCCTTTGCCCTAGTCTAATTCTTCTTATCTCTTTTTTCTATGTTTTGAGTTTAAATCACCATATTGTTATTCAGCCTATTAGCAACTCACCATCCTGTCTACCTCTTACCTATTTTGTGTGACAACTTCGTCGTTGTATTTATGCATTTATTTTCCCTAAAACTTGAACCCTCTGTGTATGGGCTATATAAGTGTTACTTCTGAACACCTTTGGTCAAGTTTTGAGTCTGTTATCAACTGATTTTATGTAGCGTTTGCAAGTATGTTAAAATTGTTCCGTACATATATTTAACAGTTTCTTCAGGCTGTATGCTGCTGATGAGAAACCAACGAAATAAACGGTGGTACCATTTTATTCTTCACTAACCCTAGTTTGATGTTCTCCGAGCTTTAGTGTTTAACCGGTGACGTTTCCTTGTTAGATATGGTAGCAGCCTGAGCACTTCTAAGTGAAATTAGTTTTGAATGTATTATTTAATCCTGTAATGAAACCTCATAATACAAATAGTAAAGCTGACAGAACATTTTACAATTTTGCATTTTGATTCAGAGCTTCAAATTTGCATCGTTCATTATATTAATTTTATTTTTCTATGGAATACTGAGTGAAACATAGGGCTTCAGCAGTACATTACCATTTCGCTTTGTACTTTTTGTCTAGCTTCAAGATTAGTGATTGGCTTCCGTTTCCTCCTGTAACCATATCATCTATGACACTTTCTGACAGCCGACTTGTTGTCTCCTGGTCATGTTCCACCTCAACTGTCTGACTCATGATGTCTCTCAGTGGTCTTTTCAGAGAATGTCTGATCCGTCTGCTTGCCTTCTGAATATTTGTTTCATATATATATATAATATATATATGATAAAATTGATCGCTTTGTATGTTTATCTCAGAAGGGACATGAGTTCCTTCAAGGTTGCAGATTCGCCTTGCTGAAGAGTGCCAACTAGCACGAAACCTAGGTCCAAGGCTTCCTGCCGATTGCCTCCAACCACCTAATATGTTTATATGCATTTCTTATTGGTACACTAGGTGACCTCATATTATTGCCTCTCGTCGAGTAGCCCAGCCATTAGGGTGCAAGAACAGTAATTCAGAGGACACTGGCTTGAATCCTTCTGCAATCCAGGTTTTCATTTCAACTTTTGAATTTTGTCATTGTTCAATATTCACAAAATGAAATTCATCAGTGAAAGAGTTTGACAGAGTTAATTAGACATAACTTACTCATCTTTTTTCTGTTTATCTCTAAACATTTGAACATGAACCGTAAGAAACAAAATTTAGAATAAATAACATGGATTCATAGAGGCAAGAAAGAAGATTATTCGCATTTCAGGATTTCAATAAATAAAAACTAACTTATTTTAGAATAATATGGAGGGTCACTTATTCAACAACTTATTTACAGTAATATTTATTCGAATTTCTGAATAAATCGTATAGAATGAAGGTAGCTGTTCATACAAGTATACAGCAGGCTGTTGGAAACGCCTTTCATGACCAGCCTCGTTGGTGACACAGCGGTTATGACTCGCCGATCATGCACATAGTCCGGGGTTCCATCCCCTGCCAACGCACACCTGATATCTATGGTCGGTGTGCAAAATTTGGGCTATCGATATCACATGCTGAAAATTCCATACCTGTACCAAAAAGTACAGTGGGGAATCAAGCTGTAATCAAAAAATATATATATAAAAGAACTGACTTGAAATTAGTGGTGAAAATCCCATTGATGTTCCTCAAACTAGGTGTAGGAAATTTCCGCACTGATTTCGGACTACTGGGAAATATACCACGTAAGTTAGAGCAAAGAGATGCATGCACCAGTTAAGTTTATTTAAGAAATTTTGTAATTCATATATTTGAAACCATGACTGTCTTCAAAGCTGATCGATAAATCACGCACTTTCTGAATAGTAACATTGTTTACCACACTAATATAAATTTTCGGATGAACATTTTAGTTTGTATAAAACTCAGTAAAACTGAAATGAATAATCCCAACATTTTGGATGACAATAAAATCAGTCGCTAGGTTCTTTCGAGCATAGTATAACAAACGCCACAATAGATACTTCAGCTGCGTAAGAAAATTGATAAAACACTTTTAAAACAGTTAAACGTAATGTCTACTATGATTAAGGCATTCCTCTTCACAAGTAATACAAATTCATATAAAGCCAGTTCAAATCGTAATTGACCGCTTCCCTCCGACCTGTTTAAGTAGGCTGAAATGAAAGCGCGGCAATTTTGCTTTGTTTTAGATTATATATTACCTATATATTGACTAAAAGCTGTGGAAATGATTACTTCACTTTCGCCGAGATACTCATACAAATATAATTCTTACATATGTCTGCTTTTTACTGTGTAGCCAGAGTTGGCGAAATTTTCGATCAAATCTTTATCAAAGTTTGTAAAAAAGTCATTTTGTTTATTCACATAAGAAAAGAAAAAGTGTTTAAGTTTATTTATTTTACCTTTTAAAAATTGGTTTCTAAAATTCTCCTCTTTTATTATTTCTTTAGTTCTGTACTGTATGCTTCCATTGTTGATAACCTGCAGTTATATTTCTTCCTTTGACACTCTCACTTAAGTGGACAATTCGAAATTTCGTTTTACTTAAAATCCTTACTATATTGATGCATAAAGTTCAATTCACAACACACTGTACTCATTTTAGAATTAGTACAAGCTTATAAAACTGACGGTGGCTTGCTTATTCCATTGAGCTGCTAAATTTTCCGAAAACAACAATGAGTCAAATTTACTAAGCTATGTTTTGTTTTAGTCTCCCAGACGCGTCATAGAAGACGAACAATCTGTACTCATGTGTATTTTTGCTTAGCTTTCAACATACCACTTTTTTTTGATTTACAGCTTGATTTCCACACCGTATTTTCAGTACAAGTGTGGAACTTTCAGCATGGATATCGGTTGCCCAAATTCAGGCATACCATAGATATCGGGTGTGCGCCGGCAGGGGTTCGAACCCCGGACCATGTGCATGGTCGGCGAGAGTCCTAACCACTGTGCCACCGACGCACACACTTATTATGTTTTGAAGAGTTACATACGTTGTGGGGTCGAAGCACGTTCCAGAGAGAAAAAACTCTATCGAACGATAAATTTTAGAATACTGTTCTACTTGAAAATTCACTATAAGGAGGGGATAAAGCCAAGCTGAAAATTTTGTAAATAGACATGCTGGAGTACGTAAATTTAAAAGTTTTTGAAACTTTTCAGAGGTATTTCTCGCGGCTATGTTTCAAAGTTCTATACAGATTCATACTTAAATTCTAATTTTAATTCAAAGAAAATTTGAAAGACTAACTAACATGATGAGTACCTTGTTTTCTCTGTTGAATAAACCTTCATCTGACTCTTAAGTAAATGAGGATTTGAAATATTTAAGGCAGCCATCCAACTACTGTTCATCTATACTTGCATTTGCCTATTGATATTTCTGGTTAGTTTGATTTATGTATATAAGTCGCTTACAAACTAGCGCCTTGATATTGTATTAACTGTTTACTTGAATTTGTTTGCTAAGTGAGAATGGTTATCCTGAAAAGTTTATTGATAAGAATCTGAATCTGAAACCAAAGCAGCCCAAGTTACCAACAGTTCCAAAAAAGGCCTTATTCTTACAGATGCAGTTCCTAGGAGACAACACCAGTGAGATACTAACACAGTGCCTTAGAAATGCGGTAAAAAGAGCATTCCCTGCTGCCGAATTACGCTGTATCTTTAAAACCACTCCTCCTCTGCGTTCGGGAATAAAAGACAAACTGCTTAATTTCGCCCCTTCCATGTGTATCTACCAATTTAACTGCTCCTGTGGAGCCAGTTACATAGGCCATACAATTTCCGAACATCACCCTGCGTGGTTAAGTAAAGGACAAACAAAATCTATTCGCAGCACTATTCTATCTCATCTTGTGGATACAGAACACAAGATTGACGTTAACCATGCTTTCAGGGTCATTTACTGCATAACCACGAATCTCAGTTTTACCTTAAAAGTTCGATTACTAAATATTGCTGAGGCCGTTGGGATCCATATTAACAAGCTTAATTTATGCATCCAAAAGAAGTTAGTTGAGACATTATCCTTAGCTTGGCCATCCAGGTTTGAATAATCCAGAATTTTTGTGAAATTTCCCTAATTTTAGTTGATATTCTTTTCTCTAGTATATCTTTATTATTATAACAATTTAAGCATCTTTAGTGAACTGTAATTCCATTGATCAAACTTTATAAATCGATATTATTTAAAAAACACTAATATTCTTGTTAACTACTAATCTAGAATATTCTGTGTATATAAAAATGTATATAATTGTAGAGCCAGACGAGGAATTTATCGAAAAGAATATTCTTTGCTCGATTATTTTGTGTTTTATGGGTGTCTGAATTTGTTTGGTTATAAAGTCCAAGATGCGCATTTCATGTCATTACTCACTACGTTACGGTCACATTCATTTTAAGACTTTTAAATAGTTTTCAAAAGAATAGACACGGAACAAAGAGTACTCTTTTCGATAAATTCATCATCAGGTTCTACAATTATATATACATTATAATGAATGAATGAATTAGTCTTATCGACGACATTAATGTTTAAATAACATCAAATCAATAATATTGATAAATTACAGCTGAACAGCATCAACATAAAATAAACTGAATGTCAGAAGAATTAGGAAAGATAATATTACAAATTCATGAGTTTATAGTTTCTACTGAGGGCCAGGGCAGTAGTAGGGGCTGGACTTGTTTCTTTTGAACACAGAGCACTGGTTGTTTGAGGCGAATTGCAATAGCCTCTGTTGTTTGGAGCATGCGGTGCTTCGACGATTTTGGTATTTTGTTAGGAACCCGGTATATTATAGAGAAGGATTCTCCTACGCTGGCTTTGTGACCTGTTTGCACCAGATGGTCTAATATCGAGCTGTTAATAGTTTTAACCACACCTTTACTTAGCCATAGTGGGATATGTTCTCGAGCACGAAAATATGCCATCTTCCAATAATGGCCACGGGCTACACATGTAGTCATCGAACTAAACTATGACTTCAGTCACTTCTCTAGTTAATCATCGAATTTCACAGTTGAAACCTGGTACTAATTACAATCTCTTTCAGGTAAAATAAAATAAGTTTACCTAATGTCAATCCCTGTGTTTATATTCGCCATAAATGAAATCAATATTTGGCTAAAATAACACTCAAATAACCTGAAATATCTCTGTGTATACAATACATATTTGTAGGCATTTATTTATAATGTAGTGTAATGTACTTAAAATTGCAAAATATTTCAATGCATTTTCCACAGAGAGAAATGAGTCTTCAAATTTCTCATTTATTTCCCTAACATTTGTATTTTTTTAATGTTTTACTCTGTTAACAATCAGCCAGACATATTTTATCCCGTTTTTTTGCAAAGTGAAATAGGCAGATACGATTTTATACATAAATATATATATATATACAGCTGTATATGTAAGCCAAAAAAAGAGTATGTACATATTTATTTAGCTTATTTTCAGTGAGTACTATAAGTTAACTGATTTCAGAGATAACGCTGTGTTTGGAGCTGGCTGTAACCAAATGGGCAACAGAAAATAGAGGAGAAAAAAAAAAGGAGAAAAGAGGAATATAAACGATGGTGGAATTACTCTCTGATAGAACTATGCTTAGCAAAGATAACGTTACTATCTACAGAAATTATCGAACATATTATTAGGTATACTGTATGCATTAATAGGACTGACTAATGATGCTGAAATTGTTTTATTCTCCTTAGTCGTCTGTATTTAGCGCAAAATTACACTTTACACTATATAGGGATAAATTATCCTTGACTTTTCGGCTATTTCTCTCATGATTGTGTGTAAATCTTTACTATTCACGTGTAGCCTTAAGCCTAATTTAAAAGAAGCGTTCTGATTAGTATTCAGCTGACAAACAGGAGGCCTCTTGATTGCGTATTAATAGTGATAGAGCTTTGATTGGACACTAATAACTAGTGTGATGTGTCTCGTTCTTTCTTTGGTGCAGACTGAACTAATCTGGCCTCTATTCTATGTAGCTCGCCATCACAGTGCACATTGATTTGATGATATTAGATGGTTGGAGGCAATCAGCAGGAAGCCCTGGAACTAGGTTTCTTGCTAGTTGGCACTCACCAGTCAGCAAGGCGTATCTGCAACCTTGAAAGAACTCATGTCCATAGCCACATTACAAACCTGACTGATAGAGTTCAGTCTGCACCAAAAAAAGGACTAGGCACATCACACTGGTTACTAGTGTGCAATCAAAATATCTACTACAGTCCTACTGTAGGTCAATCACGAACCTGAATAGCTAAGTGGTAACGTCTCTGACTGAAGCACTGGGTGACGCGGGTTCGAATCTCAGAAGCGACATGAGTTCCTTCAAGGATGCGGATACGCCTTACTGACTGGTGAGTGCCAAGTAGCATGAAACCTAGGTCAAGCAAGGCTTCCTGCAGATTGCCTCCAACCATCTAATATCATCAAATGAGAGAGCTTTTTGAAAAATGCTTTCATATATATTGCTTGCTTTCTATTGCTGAGCATTTACTCCTTGTGAAGAATCTTCAAGCAAATTAATAATCAGTTACATATCGTTAGCAGTAGTATTATTGTATTCAGAGCAGGCTCTTATAACCTGCTATCCCTTCAAAGAGTTACTCTGAAAAATCCGTATCAATAGGTTGAAACTGATTCGAATATGATGGCGAGTACAAAATGAGACTCAAAGAGGTAAATGGATGAGTAAAATAAAAGGAAATAAAATAAATAAGGTGCATTTCGATGGATGGTGATTTTGGAAGGCCAGTAGCTTAAGCAGAACGCTCTTATGACATTAAACGAGTTTTTAAAATATTAAAGCATACAAAACCTAGGAAGCTTTGACTGATTCTCAGCTGTCAGTCTGCCACACCGCTCTGATAGTTCCCATTAAGCGTTTTACCAATATACTAATATACTAATAATATACTAATATCAGAAAAATATGATTTCCAGTCAAGAACAAATAAAAGTATTTGTAACTGAAAACACGGATTTCTTTCATTTTGTAACATTTGTCAATACACAACACCTCATCATTACAATAGAGAACTGAACTACGTTTCCAGTTAACCTTATCAAGGTATTTGTGTGTTGGTGGTTCAACAGAAGACCATTGTCTATTTACTGGCTTGGTCTAAGGTTCGCTCATGAATGACGCACTTCTAAACTTCATTCAGCCGGTAAACAGGGAAGGTTGGGTATGAGGTTAACAACCTCATCCCGTGAAAATTATAACCGCTTCTACCGGAACTTCAAAGCTTTGTCTTGAAGCTCTATGTTCCACTAAAGACGTAAAGGAATAAAATCAAATCTAGAATAAATGTCAAGGTTTTTATTGTAAATTCATTAAATTATGAAAAATGTATGCCTTTTAGGTGATTCGTATGAATTATTAGAAAATTATAGTTTTTCAAATTATCATCTCTAGTCTTCATGAAAATGTCGCGCTAAACGATTTACTTTATGGAATTTCGTTTTAATTCTAGTAATAAGTAATGACAAGGCGCGCTCCTTGAATACGACGTGCTTTTTCCTCTATAACCGGAAAATACCTATTTTGTGAATTATCCGCTTGGGAAACCTGATCTTCCTAGGCGGTGAATTAAATTCAACCATTACTTACATATCGAATCTCTGTGTGGTAAGTCCGGCCGTCTCGAACTGCTGCCAAAGCTTCAGGTGCTATTTTTGTAGCAGCATCTTCCTCACTCGTTCAGATAAACAAGACTTGTTGGTCTACCACGTGATTGCTGTGAAGCCGATCATCCAGAAAGTACTAGGTAAAGTCGAAAACCTTTTCTTTTCCTTGTCTTGTACTTTTTCAGTCTTATTTTTGTTCTTGCGGGTAGATACTGTTGCACTCTTATTCTTATATAGCATAAGTTTTAGTGATTGTTAATATGGCTGTCGAAAGTAGCCTTAGAAAAGGCACTAAAACACCTTACTCTGTAGTCACAAGGGCTTCAGCCAGAGAAGGCGAAAACCCAGGGACATCAACCCCTTCCCGCATTCCAATCCTAAAGACTCGGGTAGGTCTCGTCTGTCCTGATACTACGCCTGCATTGCCACAGTCTAGTACTGAAACGGCATAGGCAATACCAAGGGGACAGGATATTACCCCTGCATCAACTGAAAGCCAGTGTGTGAAACACAGCAAACCTAAAAGGAAACGCTCAAGACGTCATAAGACCTAAAGGCGTCATCAAGTAAGGGAGACGAATGCCAGGCATGCAGTATCATAGTTGCTAAAGCTGACTCAGCGTTTGAATGCAATTTTTGCAAACGGTGGGTGCACTGCCGTTGTGATAAAGAGGTGCCGAAAGCATACTACGAGTTTATGAGAAATAACCCGTGCCCGTGGTTTTGGTACATCTGTCCTTTTTGTCGCCCTGGCAAAGTCCCACAGAGCGTGCCTGTGAGCAAGGACAGCTTGCTTGAACAGCGAGGGCTATGTCTGATCAGAAACATTGGTCCAACTTGTGCAATAAATTAGCTCTGAACACTAGTTCAGTGAAATTGTGCAGGCTGTACAGGGATGTCCACACGCCTCTGTGTAAGTCACCCCCATTAAGGGTTACACTGGACTCTGCCGAAGAGGCCGAAAAGGTACTATTGATGGCTCAGGTACTAGCCATCGACAGAAGTTCGAACAGAAGGGTGAGACAAGACAGACCATGGGCTATCAGACAAATGGTGAGGGAGTCACCGGAACTAATGCCTTCTACCTCTATGGTGGTACACGGTGTTCCGGAGCTGGAAACGGGCACTGCTTGTGAAAAACACATGCATAACGTACAGCAATGGAGATGGCTGTCATCTCAGATGGCCCTAGGCGCTTCTGGAGCCATCTCCATTTCCCGACTACCTCACCCCGCTCATCTCACACTGATTAGCTCCCCAAAGCTTCTAAGTGTCAAATTCAACTCCCCAGAGCAGTTGGCCATAGCACTTCAACGGTGGTATGAAATCAAGGGGAAAATGGGAGGACACATCCGATACTGCGAAAGCAGACCACGAACCATAAGGAGGCAGCAAACTGAGGTTTTAATTCGTCCCCAGGCTTCAGTGACACTAGAGAGATGCAGTTCTGAGAATAACAGTCTGTGTCACCCAAGTGTCCTGCCTAAATCTGGGTGCGCTCCCACTTCTTTTCCCTGCAGGTTTTCCGTCCCTGGAATTCCTTGCCGGCAGGTGTAGCTATGGCACCGTCTGTGGATGCTTTTAAGCGAAGGCTGGACAACCATGCAGCGATACAAGTACTGCATCCAAATGGCCTTATCCCCTTAAAATCTCATACACCATACAAGGGTAGACAATTAAACTTGTCGTTTTACTTCCTTACATTCTCTTCCGTCTTTCTCTCCTGACAGATTTAACTACACCTATTATTATTATCATTATTACCGGTGTATATATATATTGTTGTTGTTGTTACGTTTTCTTATTCTTTTTCTGTCTGTTAGTCTGAATACCTTCACTAGTTATATCGATTATTATTATTATCTCTTTTCTATTGACGACGATTCCGAAGGACCAACTGGTGAAAGGATCAACTCCATTAACAGTAGTAACAGTCTTAACACACCTCATACTACAAGCCACATATAATTAATCCCTGCACTACTCCTTTTGGAGTCAGCCAAAGCTACGACAGTCGAGTGGTGGGACGAGCTACGCAGACGTTTACCGAAGATCAGGAACCTCTACCTCACAATCAAGAGGCGAGCACAAAGAGATCAAATTGGTTTATACTAGCTGGTAAAAACGATATTGGATATTGAAATAAGTGTGATTACTCACCCTGTAGCAATCAGATTATTTAGGAAATATAGAGCAAAATAGATACAAAAATGTAGAAGCGAACTCACCCTCATAATAATAAAAGGTATTTTACATGAATTATGGAATAAATTCGAATTATTCAAAATCACATCATCGACATAATGAAAACAAAAATAAAAAGTTGAACCATATAGGGTGTGTTTTTGAGGTAATGGGTAATTACATCGCATAAGCTGCAGGCTAAGAACATTCAATATTAAATAATCACCTGTGAATACAGTTCTCCATTCTTTCTTAAATTTTTTCTTATAGTCGAGCAAACATCTTTGAAAAACATTGAATTAATGAGTAAGAAGGGATGGGAAACATCTGAAAACTAGACTATAGGATAGCAACCTAATTTCCCTTGAAAGTCTGGTTGGTAATGCGGCCCAAAACGGCTCATGTGATGCTTAATAGTTAATGTTTGCAGACATTCAATTAACCATTTCAAAACTAATCACCTCTGGTGCATTAAAAATCCTGTGCCTGGTTGTCCACTTTACTATCATTATACGACAACTGTTGTTTTACATATCAACTGAACCTCTTTATTATTTTCATTTATATTTAAGTCTTTATTGTTAACATAATTAGCCGTAGTTTGTCTATTGGAACGATAACCTGTCTACAGCACTTTGAAACTTCTTTTATTATGTTTATATACTTTCTTCCTAACTACATCTATTGTTTAGCTTACCATATTTAGAAGCCTCCCTTTGATTAGTCTAACAAGGTGCTGATTTACCACTTTAGAAATACCAGTTGTGTTTGACATACTCACAACGAAGTCCCTAATAAAACGCCATAAAAATCTCCTCGTTGGTTACAGGTTGTTTTGTATTTTTGTGAAGTCATCGCATAAGTGTGGAAAGATCGTGTCCATCTTGTTGCTGGTGACTGAATTCTATCTGTCAAGTTTACAATGTGATCATCAAACTAGGTGACTTCTCTTCGCGATGGTTGAAGGCAGTCAGCCGAAAGTACAATATGCCTCCACAAACTTAATTTTGCCTGAAGTGATATACACTAATTTTTTTCTCATGTTTCCTTTTATATTACTGTAAGCAACTCATTGGAAATGTTGACTTTTAACCCAGAACAACTCAACACTCCATTTTATGCGCAAAAACATTCTTTAACCTTTTTCTACTGAATCTGAAAGAATCCCATAAAATAGCCAAAATGTAGATTATTTAAATGAATTTTAGTTTTTCCCGTCGATTGACTGGACCGAAGCTCTCGGTCTCAGGTTGGCATGTCAGGTTCTTGTGCAGATGCTTCGACGATGTCTGGGCATGTAATTAGAATTCAGTTGGTGGATGGTGACTAGTAGCAGAATCTATGATTCGCATTTCGTCCAATTTGGGACTCGTCATCTGGATATACCTGCATTCCTCACTGAGTGATGATATTCCCACCGAGGCTCGAACCCAGTGCCCATAGTTTCAGCCGCCAAAGCGTTATCCACTAGACCACTTAGGCCACCACCACCAATTAAATTTTAATTATAAGCCCAGATATCGTCGAAGTATTTTCACAAGAAGTCGACATGTCAACCTGAGACCGAGCACTTTGATCCAACCAGTCGACGGGAAAATCTAAAACTGAAATAAATAATTAACATGATCCGTTGCGCAAGAGGTCACTTGAGTCATGAGAGTGGCTCTCATGGCTCAAGTGATCTAGTGGATAACTTCTTGGCGTTCGAAACTATGGGCACTGGGTTCCAGCCTCGGTGGGTACTTCATCACTCACTGGGAAACGCAGGTGCATCCAGTTGACGAGCCCCAAAACTGGACGAAATGCACATCCTGGATTCCGCTGCTAGTCACCATCCACCAATTAAAATGTAGATTATTTTGATATAAATGACGCAGCCTGACTTGTCTATTTCTGTCTGCCGACTAGTCAATGTAAGAATAACCAGTGAAATGGGTTACATAAAATTACCAAAATCAGCAGAAGTAGAAAAGATCTGAAAATTGTGAAATACGTGGATTTCGAACGAAATACTCAATTATCTGAATCCTTAGAGTCAATTTTGCTAATTTATAAATGCCTCCTTCATCCAGATGTGTGACGTTTATTATTATTTAACTTACAGTGTTATGACCCTGCATCGGTGCTGCTTCGAAATTTCAAAAGTTAAATGGAAAATAACTTCATCGGCAAGAGATGAAAGTAAAATGAAGCCTACAGAGTAAAATGAAAACCATACCACTGGAATTACTGATTAACAAGCCTGATCTATTGATTACTGTCCAGTGATTTGTACTACAACAACTAAAATAGCTTTATTCTGAGAAATGCATGTGTACACAATGCAGAATTCTCAAAGTGCTTCATTACAAAGTATTCACCTACTGCTCAAAATCTTAAAGTAATATAAACATCGATAATATATCATCTGAAGCCATATTGTTCCATCCAAGGCATGCTCTGATACTCCGCAATGTTCTTCCTCCATTTTCTTCAAAACACTCGTAGCAGTGGGTGGAAATCCCTTGGACGGTTTGAATGCGTATAGACTGTGGTTCATAGACGAAATTAGATGGTTACAACAATATATGTTTTTATCATTGTAGATATGATGCATTTTGATGGATAAAAGCCTTAGATAGCCCCAGAGATTCAACCTGGCCGGCAAATTCTTAGTCATAGTCAAACATAACTTAAGGAACTTATTAATAGAGTCATCAACTCTACTACTGAGTGGTGTACATATCTAAATATCGAAGTAAATGAGTCAACTTGAGATTGATATGACGCCATATCGATGGTTTCCTTTTCTATGGCTTCCTTCTTATCAGACTGTAATGACTTATACTACTGCTGAAAGGTGTGAACATCGACTTTATAATACCCTCTAAGTGATGTTTAAATCGAATAGGTTTCCTTTCATTTTTGAACATAAATACTAAATTCTCTTAGGTATTAAATAAATCACAAGGATTATAAGTTTGAATGAAGCCAAGTAACCGTATTGTGAATATATGCATATTGTTCAAAACCTACTGCCTTCTATTCATCAATATAAATGAACAGAATTATATATTATAACTGATACGTACATATTTATATATATTATTAAAAATAACTTTAATTTGTTAGACAATCAATCATTATTTTTAATAATAAACACTGCTAATTAAGTAGAATATTTGATTTATTAATTTTGAACTAATCATCTTTCTTCTCTTCTTGCAATTTCTTTATTATTTCTCAAACGTTGATTCTACTAATTAAAATAAAGTATTAATAATAATAATAATATCAACTTTGACATTGTTTCTCTTTACGGGACTACCATGTTATAGTAATACTCTATAGTGATAGTAGAGTTGAGTAACATAACACCCAGAAATATACCATTTGCTTTCTTTTAAACTGGATTTACAGTCATGCATTCACGAGTTCCAGAAAGGAGAACAAAATTCAGATGAAGAAGGTGATGACGAAGTTTGACTAGGCGCATAGTTAGTTTATCAGTACCCACTGCTGATGGGTGGGCAAACTATCAGTGAAAATTCAGGTAGCCAAATCCAGTTACCTCAGTGTGAACATTGACACAATTAGTTTCTTAAGATTCACACTGGTTGGTATTTGGTACGTTTATTCACGTACTGTTTGTTCCTAACTTTATCACCTCGTAAATTTGCTTGAGCGGGTAGATTAGATCACTTATATGGAGTTTTTTTCTTTCAAGATCAAATTATCGCCTTTTCAAATCAAAATTCATTTTCCTCAGGTCTAATCTGTATCCACCACTTTCATAACATTCTACATTTCAACTCACAGAAATAAATTAATTTTCGCTACATTTAATATTCTGTATATTTTTATTTGGTGCATTGATGGTTCCGGGGATGGAATGCTTACCAGATAAGTGCGTATTCCTGGTTCAATTCTCAGCTGAGGGGGAGAGATAGAGAGAGTTAGGAGTAAGGTTAGCGACCTAACCCCATGAAAACAACGCCACCACTACTGAAACTTCAGGGCTTAAACTATGACGCCAAATGTGTGACTAAGAATACAGAGGAGTGGATATATATATACTTAGGCACTGGAATGCGCACTCTACATCAATAAGTATAATATGATAGCCACCTTTTTCCACTATTAGTCACGATTTTTCAAACAGCCAAATCAATCAGTAAGTAAATTAGACAATATCAACATATTCTTCAAATGCTCTTATTGATTCTTTAAAAAAATTCACTGTCTTCTAATAAAGTTTTGGTTTCAGTGGTGGTAGCACTTTGCACATTTTCATTTGTTTTCATAATCTGTAAATTCGTCAGTGATTTGCAATGTACACAGTTCTAGGAATGATATTTCACAATAGTTCCTTTTGGAAAACAAGTTATTCAGATCTGCCTGGTACCATAAATGGTGATCAAGAAAGCAAGCATATTTGCATAAAACTATTTACTACTGGTGCGTCGGTGGCACAGCGGTTAGGACGCTCGCCGACTACGCACATGGTCCGGGGTTCGATCCCCGGCCACGGACGCACTCCTTTACCTCGCTAAGGGAGAGGAAAGGTTAGGCATGAGGCTAGCAACTCAATCCTGTAAAATTAACACTGCTACAGAAACTTCAAGCCACAAGCTTGAAGCTCCATGTTCCACTGGGGAACGTGAAGGAAAAAAAATATAATACTGACTGGCGGAGATGACTACTCATGTCAACCAGTATCGCTTGCTAGCCAAATTCAGGTTATCTACGCACCGAACAGCAGATTCGCTGGTTTGGGCCAGAGCTCATCAGCTGTGTAACTGGTTCAACTCGACTGAAAGAACCAAAATAGCAAATTGTGAATTCGCTTTAAAGTAAGACCAGTTCGCATAGCCGGAAATCAGGTGGTTTGAGCTTATTTGGCTCCTTGATCTGCGTCAAACCGGATGCACCACCGATAAGCTCGGCGCCAAAAAATTGAAGCTACCTTCTGATGTTTGGATCACCTTGATCTGACTAGTTAACAAGCACTACTGGTTGAAATGAGTGGTACACAACTACTCATCTAAACCACTGTCAACAGTATATAGTTTTTTTGTTTAAATATCTTAACTGATCTAAACTAAAAATGATAACAGCTTCAAAGCAGTTTCCGCTGCTTCTAAAGTTAAAACAGAAGATTGTTTTCCACTGTTTCATGTTCTTACAGATGGTTCAGAAAGACATCCTCCATCAGTAGTTTAAGTTAATTAATAGTCACATGGACGCAGGAAACCACACAAGGTATCATAGAATTCAGTTGTATAACATACCAAATAAAATAAAGTCATTTAACTTTTGAATTTTATATTAGCTGCAAATAAAATGACACATTTAATGTGAAAATAAAATTTATGTACAGATATTATAAATTACGGTGAAAATACAATAAGTAACTTGCTAATTCGTGTCCTAAATTATTTTTCTTATGTATCCGGTTAAACACAAAGCTCTGAAGAATGAGTGCCAACCTAAACGCCAGAGTAAGACGAAAGTTGATTTAGTTCACCAGATAAGAGAAAAATCAAAAAGATTACGCGTTTAAAATTTTTATTTATTTATTTTTTTTATTACAGCTTGATTCCGCACCGTATAAATAAAGTTTTCAAGTCAGAAGAGAAGTTTTAGAGGTTCAGTTAAACATTTTGAGTTTATATGCCTGCTGAGAAAATATCTTCAAGTCAGCGTTTGTATGTGTCATAGATATGACGTAATCAAAGGCAAACTTAACACTTTTGAGGAAAAATACGTCTTGTCTTCCTAATAATAATAACAATCTTAACTGTAAACACACTTTAGCCTATGTTTCAAAGCTATACTACTTTTACATGTTACTGTATCGTCTGTATTTGTTTTTGAGAGTGAGTTAAGAATGGGGTTCATTATTGGCGTTTGTTTACTTCAAATTCATTATTTGATATTTTCATGTCTTCAAACACTGTACCCAGCTTGTCAAGCACTTTTCTAAGCAGCGCTTGTATTTCGTTGTACAGTGAAGAATTAAGGTAATACCAAATGCGTTTCTTGTAAATAGATCATCTCAAAAGAGCATTTTACATTTCACGCAGGAATAAATTGGGGTTTACAGGTTCACTATAGTTGCCTGTTTACATAACAGACTAGTGTCAAATGTCGTATATTAAAGATGATCAGTGAAACTCATCAGTATGCCAATAGGAAACTTTAATTTAACAGAGTCAGATGAAAGACACGTGAAATTTTTGTCAGAAAACAGGGTAATGAAAATCCAGTTTCATTTATTCAGTTAGTTTTCCTGTTTTATTCAAGAATAACTAATCCTTCTTAAGTCACTTGAATTTCCGGAAATATCCACTTTTTACTATGCGGTACGTGAGGTGACGTGAGAAAGCTAACACACTTTTACCGAGGAAATGGAACTTTCCATCATTTTCATGTTCCATAGTAAATTCAGTATTTGTATGTGCATCGTTGAATAATCTGAGTAGGTAGGAAGCATGACTTTCAGTGTTGTACACTACAAATGTGTCATCGACATGTCGATAATATGAAGTTGTTTCGTCAATTGCATGCTTTAGCTTTGCTCTCTCAGGGTTGAACATGAAGATATCTGCTTAAACAGGGCTAAGTGGACTGCCCATAGCTACATCATCTATGTGGCTGTAAAGAGTGTTGCCAAACTGGAATTGCACATCCATGGTACATATCAGCAGTAGACACTTGAATTCCGACGCTGGGAGTGGGAAAAGATCAGACTGCTGACAAATAACCATCATAGTTTCATTGATTAGAATTATTGTAAACAAGGAGGTTGCATCAAATGACACCATGAACTTATTTGAAACGTTCATGTGGTTCACACTTTCGGCGAAATGAAATGAGTCTTTCATGGTGTGCCCTGCTAGCCATTGACAAATGAGTCCCAACATATTTGCAAGCCAACGAGCAACTTTATGTTGGGGTGAGTGGATCATCGAAAGTATAGGTCCCAGGAAGACTTGTTTTTTGTGTGTCTTTGGAAGGCCATACATGTATGGCGAACGGGACCCTCAGGGTTTCTAATCATTATACGTATTGTTGTCAATCAATTTCTTCTTTCGAAGATCTCTCAGTACGTTTGTGATACGTTTTACAATTGCATCTGTCTTATCTTTCTGGCAGTCGTCAACTTTAAAGCTCAACAGGTCATTCAGCACAGTTTTCATCTTTGCGATGTAGTCATCTCTGTCCATCAGCACCACTCCTGAGCCTTTGTCAGGTTGCAGTATGACGATTTTGTCAAACTGGACTCTTTTATCGATTTGTTTTTATATTAATTTTGTATTTCCCTTCGACTGATAACGTTGGACCGAAATGCTCGGTCTCTTTTGACGCGTGGGCTCATTGTACAAACACTTCATTAATGTCTTAGGATTAATGTGAAGTAATTCGGGGTGGTGGTGGTGAATGGTAACGAAATCCAGGATGCGCATTTCTCCACATTTGGAACTAGATATCTGGATATTTTTGGCGTCCCAGTGAGTGGTGGTGTTTTCAATGAGACTCTTACGCTATACTCATTGTTCAAATGCTTAAGAAACTACTTTAAAAAGTGAACAGATTTATTTGTTATAATGCAGCTAGATATGAGTTAAAACTATGAAAGATTCCAGAGAAACTTATGCGCGCATACTTCAAATTTATTCAAAGCAAAAAATTAGTTTAAGTTTTGAAAAATGCTGTTATAAACCGATTTACTATTGAATTAGAGTAACTTTCGAAAAAAAATACTAAGCACAAGGCATAGAGAGAAAGCTAAGTTGTCATCACTAAATTCTTATTTCTCAATTCCACCGGACGGTAGGCATGAAGATTAGGTGAAAGTAGACTCCTAGTCTAGCTGTATAAATCACAGATAGCGTTTCTAGTAGTCAGCTCATATTGATGAGCAGGTTTCTACTCCTACTCACTTAAATGCCTTTAGTAAATAGAGTTAAAGACCGAAAGAAAATTCATAAGGAATTATTCTTGACAGTTTGACAACTGTAAAAAGACAGTGGAGTTAGAGGGTATGATTGGATGCCTCATACGGTCTTTTTGGATGTTTAGTTTGACACTTATATCCATATAATCATTTGTATTAAACTTTAAGCATTCTCGCTTTCGAATCAATATTTTTTCCATCTTTTCAAATCCATTTATATTTCGCAACGCTCATATACCCTTTCTTATTATCTGTAGTTATCCACGTTGAGGGCTGATTGACGCATTCGTCCTATATCAGATATAGGAAGTGAAGCTTATAGATAACCAGTCAGGGGGAAAATCCAATATATTTATGACGTAATTATATGTAATGGAAATTGCATGTATTCTTTGGTTTCATCTGAACACGTCACTTGTTTTATAAGTTTTTTATCCTACCTGAGTAAGGACTACTCGGGAAACAGTTACAATGAAATTTTCATTGTATACTCCCTCTAAAAAATGTCTTAATTTTCGTCTCACTACTTATTACATTTCAGTAACAAATCGTGTGTGCTGCAAAAGTTTCACTGTTGGAAAGAAATGATCTAAAAAATAAAAATAAACGTCTTAAACACAATCTGGAAATATATGAAGCCGCTCCCAGTAGGGAATAAAGGTTTATGTCATTATGAAATAACCTGTATGAATTTTTAGGTTATTCGTTGACAGTCAGACAGATATTAGTCAAGATTTCATCAGGTACAAACTTCAACTTGGCAAACAGTTAAAATCAAAAACATCATCCAGTCATCTAAAAACCAGATGCCTAACATCTGAATATTGATGTATTGCATATCACTGGATTTCTCCAAGCTTGACCACGGAGTGATATCAGTTAGAGGAATTTTGAAAACAAATCAGTGCTGGGCAGCTGTTTTGTCCTAGTTTCTGACTAATAGGTAGTAGCCAGCGTAGTTTATCTGCGGCACGGTTATTGTTAGTTGACAACTACTCCCAATACCCCGCACCACTGGCGTGAAATACTGTTGTAAGATGCGATGTTCCCGGATTTAGTAACCGAAATGGTTTATCATGTTGGAAAAATATTCAGTGAAATCTAGTGGCATGGGACTGATTAATGCTAACGCGTACAATAATTTTTGATTATAATTTAGTAAGTAACTAGTGTAATGTGTCTAGTCCTATCTTTGGTGCAGACTGAATTCTTTCAGTCAAGTCTGCAATGTGGCCACCATTCTAGCTCGCCATCATGTTGTACATTGATCTGGTGATATTAGATGGTTGGAGGCAATCGGCCACAGGAAGCCTTGGATCTAGGTTTTGTACTAGTTGGCACTCACCAGTCAGCAAGGCGTATCTGCAACCTTGAAGGACCTCATGTCCTTTCTGAGATTCAAACCCGCGTCATCCAGTGCTGCAGTCAGAGACGTTACCACTGAGCTATTCAGGTTCGCGACTGACCTCCTGTAGGACTGTATTGGATATTTTTTTTAATTGTACACTAGTCAGTAACTAGTGTAATGTGTCTAGTCCTATCTATCTAGAGCTTGTTTCATCTATTCTGCATGAGAAAACACTTTGTGATAAAATTTATCTTGTATTTATTTTATTCCTCAATCGTACTACATTAGGTTTGATTACATCTGTTTAAAGTAGTTGCGTATCTTCCAATATGATTGGCTAGATAGGGCTTATTTTTCATTTGTTCACCCGTAGTCAAATTAGAGCATCATAGTACATTGGGGAAACCTTGTTTTGCCCTTCTCACCACTATCATGTTTTGGAATTGATAAATAAGAACGAAACTAGTACACTTGGATAAACTCTTCTTTGAATCATATTCAGATGAACTGACATTAGCCCAGTTTAATCACCGAGAAGAAAATTTCAAAAGGCATAAAAAGAATGAAAATTTGACAGTAATTAAAACACTGAAAATGGAAGAGAGTTATGGCCTTTTGAGATTTTGAAATAATGGAGAAGATTTGTAGCTCACGTAGAGGTTTATTTTGACTTAGTTGTGTTCTCTGAGTTGGTTGCAATTTACTTTGTTAGTGGGTCTTTTGATATAGACAATATCGAATAAAGTGAATGTGCCGGTTTGTAGGTATTATTTTTAAACTAAATCAAAACTTGTTAGTTTTTTATTCTGTAATGTTTATTTCTTTAAAGGTGTCCATTAAATTTTTTTTAAAGAATCAATTTAATGAAAAGAGAATATTCCTCTCGATAACTTCTACATCAGCTTATACAGTCATCATGTGTCCACAATAATCTTGTGGGAAGTCGAGACCAGTAGGGTTTAAGAGGTCGGGAATAAGAACAAATACTCGCCAATGACATTGGCTAGTGGTGGAGCCATGTCATGAAATGGCAGAAGTTGGGATGACCATTAGATCCGGTCCCAGTGGCTTAATGACCTACAAGCTTGCCTTGTAACCAGAAGTTTCTGGGTTCATACCCAGGCGAGTGCGTACTGCGAAGGGTCCGGAACTAGTTTGATGAAACAGCTCTCCAGTACTCCCAGGTTTTCCAGTGGTTCTTTGGCCAAATTCAGTTCATGATGAAATCTTGTAACCAATCAATCAAATCCTTACAAAGCGAAACTTGAGTTAAAGAATTATTCCTATTAACAAAAATAATGCTTTAAATAATAATAAAGCTTTATTTCAGATAATATGTGAACATATATCACAGAAATATTCAGCGTACTTAGTTCCAAAATATTCCCTCTTCATACAGGATTTACTTAAAAGGTAATAATCTGAAGTATATCATGTGATGTAGAGTTGCTTTATTTGGGAAGAGAATTAATTCTGTAAGTTTTTTCTTCAAATCTTTCAAGAATTGCGTAGCATTTAATTGGAAGCCAATTAAATAGCCGCGCATGTACCGGTCATCTGATATCAATGCACGATTAAACAATAAGAAATGCAGCAGAATTTAAGCACTTTGATGGGAGAAAATTCTGGTAACCCCATGATTTAAGTAGGCCATCAGAATACATATATAACATCAAGTCAAGGATGTCCATAGTTCAAAAGCATCTGTAAGTGATACTATGCCTCTCTATAATACTAAATTGAATATAAAATGAATTAAGACAAATAATATGGAGTTTATAGACTTATAAGTTCCACAGTAAGTCAGGAGAGCAATGGCGGTTTTACCTGTGTCTTTTACGCTCAGAATCTCAGTTGTTTTATTCGAACTGCTATAGCCTCTAATATTTAGATTATTTGGTACCTAGAAGCTTTTGACAATGTGTTCGGTACCTGATAGATGATAGAAAAAAATTCTTCAACATATTGGCTTTATGGCCTGCTTGGATCAAGTGATTTAATGTCTAATTGTCGGTGGTTTTGACTGCATCTTTGTTTAGCCGCACTGGTAAATGTTCCCGAGCACGAAAAACTAAGTTCTTGGAGCAACAGCCAGAATAATCTAGGATTCGTAAACTCTGTATTATTTGTATTAGTTTGTCTCATAATCAGTTTAGAGTTATATCGCTGCATACTTCCAGCTAAAGATGCTTTTGAACTGCAATCTGTTGAAATTATCAGCTCAATGTTATTTAGTTCAGAAATGTTCTTAACAACGATTCGTTACTAATTATGGACATATAACAACAGAACCTGATTAAGTTATTGAAAAGAATATTCTTCGTTTACAAAACTTAGTTGTTTTATTATACATTTAAAATGGCACTAAAAGCTCAAGATAAGTAAATAAAAATCAAATTTGTGTAACAATCTCAGCACGCATTGCTAATTCTATACTATTCCGATATGAGTTAGTAGGTCTTCGCAGAATACTGACTGCCATTTTAAACCCTTTAATGGTATTAACATACAGAAACTCTTTCTTTTACATCATATTTTAGGTCTTTATAAAGTTATTCACAACAGAGTTGTAGGAAATGTCATTTTTTAAAATAATTTACCTTGGAGCTAACTGAATTTAAACAATTTGGACATTTGACTAAAGGCGTAGAGAGGAAATCTAATGTCCAACTAGTTTTTCATCAGATTACTTATTACTGTGATGAAGATTTCGTCGCAAAAAATTCAAATACTTAATTTAACGTGTAAACTAGGGTGAAAAGTGGTACTGAAATGATTTTCATAGCTGCAAGGTAGATTTTTTCTAAATGAGGCAGTAACCTGTTTTTTCCTCTAAGTGATCTGCCTGCCTAATTGAACGACATTTGTGATCTAAACGACAAACATCCACATATTTGTTTTATTCAACTGAAGAATGTCCACTAAAATGAAGCGGTTGAATTGAAAATACGTTATTTAAAAAAGCCTACTTTTCACTAGTCTAGCAAATACTTTCATACACTTTAATTATGCCGTTTTTTTAAAACTTTTTCATAATTAAAAATATCCACTTCAAAATATTTTGCAAAAAAGTAACTACCGACATCTATTTTCCCTGCCTTCATAAAATGTGATCGTTTGGATGATTTATACTCTTTTTTTCATAAAAGTAAGTTTAGCAGGGGTATTTTAAACCACATTTCAGACAATACTGTTCATTCTTTAGAAAAAAATTTATTTTGTCATTAAGGTCAATAAATTTCTGCCCTTAAATCTTTTTATTAATTTTACTAAGCTAAAGTGAACTAAAGAACTTGAAACAGATGTCGAGATTGAGGAAATGAACTGTTTGCCGTAATCTTATTATTATTATTATTATTATTATTATTATTATTATTATGTGAACAGATTTAAGACATAAAACAATAAATCATTCAGTAACAAAAAGAGTTGAATGGTTAAAACATCTATACATTAATTTTCTTCTATAGACCGCTACTCGAAATACTTTATCTAGTTGATTATAACTTCAGAAATGCATAACAAAGACATTTTGGAGGTGCAACTTTCATGTCACACTGTGGTGTGTGCTACTGACTAAACTTATCAGTAGTACATACGGAGACGTCCGTCAGCGCAAAAACATCAATTAGCAGAGAGATAGATTTTACGTCAAAGGGAGCAAATGAACCAATACTGCGACGAAACATGGGAAATAAACAACACGGAAGATCTGTGCAAATAACGGCTTTCATATAAGGTGTACATGATTTCCCTACATAGAGATATCAAATTCCGAATAAACATTCCGTTATCCAGCCTTGTCTTCTACCATTACAAGGTGGCGTGCTTAAAACTTAAATTTCCACTAAGCACAATACATCCAATTTTTACTCAGTTATTTTTTGTTTTAACCTCTTATTTGCATGCTTAAAAAACTCACGTGCGTTTTTTGGATGGCTTTCAACATACTACTTCTTATGTTTTGATAGGAAAATAAAACACGGGTAAGAACATGTTTCAAATAGGACAGAATTCTGTCAAATTTTACACTGCAGATTACTGTTTTACTTGAGAATTCTGTACTATACATGGACATGTTGTTCAGAATAAAGCTGTTATTATTATTCCATATTAGTTCGTTTATTAGATGTATCACACAGTTCCAAACAAAATTTATTGTTCATAATCATATCAGTTGTAATCACATGAATTCGAAACTTGAGTTTTATAGTTTTCTTTGTCCTCTCCTATTTGTCGTAGGGGTAGTAGAATTTTCCAGATATCCGACTGGACAGGTGTTGAATCATTCCTATTACATGTATTTGCAGTTGATTCGATAAACAAAGCTTCTGTTATCAATCTCTCCCTCCACTCTGTGACATTAGATTTTAAAACTGTCATCCTATTCCATCCTATTGTTTGGTTGTGTAACTGCATATAGTGCTATAGCTGAGATTTCTTACCTTATTTGGGTCGACCAATCTAGATTTTACTAGGGTTTTTATGTTCGGCTAGTCTGACTGCCTATGTATTTGATCTGACAATCATTGCAGGGTATTAGATAAACTAAATTGTTTTGTTTTAAAGGCTGCACAGGACTGATCCTTTAACCGACAAAGCTTGTTTCTAATTGAGTTTGTGGGTTTGAACGCGGGCCATTTTTATTCCTGCATTGTCAAGAATTCTGCGTAAGGTTTCCGAGGTTCCTTCCTTGTATGGAATTACTACTGATGATTGTTGTTGTCTTGCGCACATTTGACTTGCATGTCGTCATTAATATTATTATTATTATTATCACTATCATTATTTACTTTTACATTTCCCTACATATTTCCTGACTAATTTATCAGGGTAATTACTAAGTTTCAAGGCTCCTCTTATATGTATCACTTCCTGTCTTAGATTTTCCTTGATACTACTTAGTTTTTGTTCTCTGTCTCTGTCACAGAGACTGCAATGATTGTCAGGTCAAATACATAGGTCAAACTAGTAGAACAGGGGCAGTCAGACTAGCCGAACCTAGCAAAATATAGATTGGTTGACCCGAATAAGATAATAGATCTAGAGAATAGTTCAGCTATAGCACTATATGCAGTTATACAACCACACAATAGGATGGCAGTTTTAAAATCTAATGACTGCAGTTCTGACAAAGCAAGGAAAGAAATTCTTCAAAATCTGCTTACCGTTCTGCTAAAAGATATGCCATCCTAATGAATATGCTCTAACTCAAAATCTTGCAGCCTTGTAGGAGCTTATAGGCAGCTGTCATCTAGGGTAAAGATGACCAGTGCTGCCTGTTGCGAACATCACTGTTTTTTCTTCTTTTTCCTTACGTTCCCCAGTGGAACATAGGGCACCAAGCTAGCGCCTTATAGTTTCTGTAGCAGTATTTATTTTACAGGATGGGGTTGCTAGCCTCATGCCCAACCTTTCCTCTTTACCAGCATTATTTCTGGCTCAACGAGGTAAAGGGGTGCGTCGGCCGGGAGTCGAACCCCGGACCATGTACATAGTCAGAGAGCGTCCTAAGCGCTCTACCACCGACGCACCTATACCACCGAACACCACTGTCATTATTCCTATTTATTTCATGGGATATTTAGTGACTGGTGTTACTTGTCAACTCCACTGTTTCGGGAATTGATGTGTAAACAGGTAATAGTCTTTTATATCTAGAGTATACAGATGGTATAGCTGTAGGTGAAAACATTGGCGTAAATTCAGTATTCTGCACATCCTGTCCAAAACTTCCGAGTGAGTTTGGCACGCTATTCCCCTGTGTCACATATAAGATTTTGGTGATCCAAGACTGATCTTCACTGACACCTAATTTAAAAGTAGAAAGGGTAGTGGTTGAAAGTAACGACTAACTGACTTGTTTGAAAGTAGCGCTCCGGGTGAACTGGTCACTGACGAAATCACAGTGCATATATAGAATGATAGTCTGACATTTACCAACTTGCGTCATATTTGGCACTGATGTGATATCCTGGCAGTTATTAAAAGGCATGTGTGCTGTGCAGTAATTTTACTTTATTCTAATTTGTGACTGCGAGACATGGCTGTTGAAAGTAGGTGATATAAAAAGAACAAAGGTTCGATCGCTTGACTTGATGAATACGCACTCCGTAAATTCATTGACTGCTGACCTGAGCCACGTAGGAGGGTGTAGACTACATGGTTAAGGTCCTCAAGATACTGAAAATCAGTGGTTGAAGACCATCTACGAAATGCTCCAAAATGGTCTGCAAAAGGCACAGATGTATGCTGTTTTGTACTCTTTCGGATTATGAAAATATTCACCAAATTTCACTATCTCATGTTCTTTCCCTTACAGGATAGTTTGACTGAACTGCTTTTGCACTTTGTATTTCTTCCCAATTAGAAATTATGCGCTTTCGCGAAGTTCTATGTTATTAAGTTAGTCAGTCAGTCATGATTTGGTTTATTAACTGAACTCTTGGACCTGAACTAATAATCAGTATTGCTGTCCCTTATTTAAATTTCTGATACTGAGATTTACTTTTTATAAGTCTTAGAATTCTAAAAATAATAAAATCTAGGGGTATTTGGGGATTATTATTGAATGTTCTTATTTAAAATGGTATTCCCCTTCCAGTTCGGATGAGCATTCTGTTTTCTAATGTGTGAAAATCGTTTTTAATTAAATAACATCAATCTCAACGTCATGAGACAAAAGATAAAGTTAGAAAATGCATTAAACTTTTAATATAAAATATTTTTATACACATAAGAATAACATTTTGAAGTACATAAAATTTCAGGTATAAAAATTATCTCTTGTGTTACAGACAGCCTGGTCATTATCTGAACATCCAGATATTCAGTCTCTGAGGACCTGATTGCTTCCAAAGTAAATTTCGTCTGAAGCCAATACCGGTTATTAAACCAGCAGACAGCAGTAGATAGATGGTTTATTTTAGTTCGGAATGGTTTGAAAGTGCACATCCTCAATTCTACTAAGGTTCAATCCCAGACTCGTTAGATTGTGAACTGAGGGTTGATGAGCTTTAACTTCTGTAATTTAATACCTGTTCTTACAACCTATTTGATGAACCAAAATGGTCATGATTTTTCACTACAACTTGGGCAAATCTCTCTAGAAGCTGAACTACAACAGTGTACAGTGGGACATTGCCCGGGTGTCCAGTTTTCTGCGGATCTAATTTATTCTAAAAGTATATTTCTTTATGAACCAACATGAATTACAGGATTATTAAGAAACACCGAACACTATATGACTATATAGTGCCAGCCTTCACCCACGAGAACTAAACCCAAAATCGCCAAAACATGTATCGAACATTCTTCCATAAAACCACTCATTTCCACGATCAATAATATGCATCACAAAAGCTTTTACATAAAAATGCCGAAGACGTTATAACAATGTTAGTTTAAAATTATTGAATAGTATGGCTTTTAACGCCTTTTTATATTTTCAGGTTTATAAATAAGAGTTTCATACAAAATCAATTGGTTTTGATTGTATTGCACGTTATAGAAAAGAGAAAAAAGGACTAAAACCCAAGTCCAGTTTTTATATAATCTGCTAAAAATGTATAAATGATTTCTGTGTACATAAAGTTTTTTTAGGTAAGGTATTAATAATAGACTTATATATATATATATATATATAAGAAAAATCTTTACAGAGATAGATTTTGTTATACTGAGCTTGATCTAATTGAGAGAAAAGTAGTTCATTATCCGTTCACAAAAACCTTAGTATGATTGTCATCACTTGTATATTTGTTAGAGGAGATCATGGTTGACAAAAATGACACTTGGAAGACGTTTGAATGTTTTGATGTACAACTTACTCCTTTTTGTACAGTAATGTTATGTCATTGTGTTGATAAATTCTGTCTGTTTCTCTGAGTCATAATGAGTAATATATATGGAGAAAGAGAGAGAGCAGAAGTCTTGAATAAAAACGTGAGAAATGATGAATCACTAGTCTCTTTTTAAATGCAAATGCTTTTAGTTGAAAATAGAATATATATAGCCATAACAACTATGCCAACCTGAAGTCAGTAATAAGTTAAATAAAGATGATAAATATAGAGTAGTGTAAAATGAAGAAAACAAAGGTCGTCATAGAGTGTATCAACAGCTCTTGTCAAGAAACTAAACAACATCTGAATGCAATAAGCATTATTATTGATAAATAACAAAAGTTGACGTCGGTCTATAACAAAAGATATATATATATGTGTGTATATTAATTGGGAAGAATATTCTGTACTGATTAACTATGTATGATCAGGTTTTTACTACTTAAATGCACTCAATGGACTGTAATTCTGGTGTTATTTAGAAATTCGTATGCACTGAACACTTTTCATATCTGCAAATCTTATCTTTGGTAAACACAGTAGTATGTATATAATACTGATCCGGTTGTCGTTATGAATGTGATTTCATCATTATTGATTAACATAGCAATAATAATACATGTTTAAATTGATATAGTGAATTAATCAGAAGTGTAAGCAGTATATAAGGTACATAATAATAATAGGACTGTTTTATTCGACTACTTGAATTACATCCATCTTTATTACAGAAACAAAGATACCCGACTGATGATCTTGATTCAGCAATACACACTAAATACTTTTCCATTTTAATATTTAAATTTGTTGAACAATTACGTATTAGATGTTTTTGCCCATCTAAAACAACAAATAAGATGAAGAAAAAACAACAACAAATAATTCAGGGCATATACTACCGACAATAAAATGTACTACGATAACAAATAATATTTAATGATATTATCCTATAATTCTCAAAAGTATTAGATGGTTGGAGGTAATCGGCAGGAAGCCTTGGACTCAGGTTTCGTACTAGTTGGCACTCGTTAGCAAGGCATACCTGCAAACTTGAAGGAACTCATGTCCCTTTTTAGATTCGAATCTGATTGATAGAATTCAGTCTGCACCAAACAAAGGTCTAGACACATCACACTAATTACTAGTGTCCAATCAAAAATATCCAATACAGTCCTACAGGAGGTCAGTCGCAAGCTCGAACAGCTCAGTGGTAACGTCTCTGACTGCAGCACTGGGTGACGCGGGTTCGAATCTCAGAAAGGACAAGGGTTCCTTCAAGGTTGCAGATACGCCTTGCTGACTGTTGAGTGCTAACTAGCATGAAACTTAGGTCCAAGGCTTCCTGCCAATTCCTTCCAACCATCTAATACCAACAATTCACAGTGCACCGTGATGGCAAGCTACCTAGAATGGTGACGACATTGCAAACCTGACTGATAGAATTCAGTCTGCACCAAAGATAGGACTACAAACATTACACTAGTTGCTGACCAGTGCCCAAACAAAAATTCTCAACAGTTTGCATAAAGTACCCGTTAATAGTGCAATGGTACACAGTAACAGTGTAAAATGGTGACTTTCTATGTTAGAATATCTATGTCAGGAGTTTGTTACTGATCTGGATTTTTACAATTGTTTTTAGTATTAATGAAAGAACACATTGCATGGATTGATGAAAACTGACCAATATGGAATGTGATATTTGTCTGGAGAAATCTACGTACACCTTACTGATTTGAGCTGCAAAAAAAACATCTTCATTCACTGTACTATTCATCGTTCTCATTGTGTTTAACAATATCCCATTTAAGTGTGCCTTAGGTTAAGTAGTAAGGTGAATACTAGTAATAAAGACATTTCTTATGGAGAAAAGAATTTCGCGAAAAACCGAATATACCACCTGGATCTCTCACTAAACAGCTGTCAACGTTATAGGGATAATTGACAATTAATATGAAACCTATTACAATCAAGATGGCTATCAAAACTACTATATGTACGATTATATATATATATATATATATATATATATAAATGTAATTTTGAAAGCAAGTATAAATCTCCTAATTAGAACAAAAGATTCACTTATTTACCTGGACTTTGAAAAGCCCATTTAAAGCAATAATCATTGCAGTCAACCAATGGAAATGATTTTGTCTGTTGTGGTTGCTTGGGAAATGGATCATTACAATGGCTGTCTTGCACAGAACTGCAACTATAACACTTGATTCGTTGACCTTTCAACAACAACGAAAAAAAATGAAAGAAAAATATGGTATATACAAAAAGAAATTGCAGAGAAAAAATCTATAGAAGAAATCACTATTTCATTTGTTTAATATTTAGACTGATAAAATGAAAACTATGTTAATACTTGGAACCGTAAATTTAGGTAGTTTTGTGAATTAGGTCAGGTACACCAGAAACCATTACTTAGGAAATAACAGAAGATTAGTCTATACATGATTGAATTCTATTTAGTGTTGCACCCATACACTATTAAAACAAATCAATAAATAACAAAGTTTACATTAGGAATCTATATTAGTTATGTGAATCGTACGAAAACAGGTATGGTCGACCGTTGCTTCATTTTATCCTCCTCCTCGTATTGTTCACTACTTTGTCAGCATATTATTTTACGTATAATGTAGGATGCAAAACAATGGTTAAATGTTTTCAAGTTACGACAGTTTACATCACCAGAGAGATGAAAAATTAGCCAGTTGAAATATAAAAAACGAATCTAATGATAAAAATACTGCTGGATGAAGTATTAAGGGGCAAGAAAACAATAGGAATAATAATATAGAATTATATAGCGTTGAAAGTGTGGCAAAAAATGTTAATGCATCTTATTTACTGCTTTCAATCTTGAGGTACATTATCAATAGTAATTACCAAGAACCTGTAAGTCTACGTGTTTCTTCGCTTGTGTTGTTGTTAAATAATCTATCGGCATCTTGATTTCTATAAATTTTATATCAATACAAAGTATCTGCGTTAAAATTTCTTCGTCTACTGAGTAAACTTTGTTTAGAGAAAGATAAAGTGCACATGTGGTTAGAATACTTAACTGTTGATCAACACTCAGATACACTAACTATACAGTTTTCCCAATCCAAAACGGATGTGAAACTCCAATCATTCACTAAACTGTATGAACTAATGCAGCTATCCAGACAAGTGAAGTGGTCAGGATATCTAAGAAATTTTATTTGTACTGTCAAGCTGCACCTAAAGCAGCAGTAATTATGACATTACATTTTCCATTTGAAAAGGGACAAACCAGCCTCTTAACATTCCCAAACTGATATCTAAACTTCAGCTTTATTGTCGTCCAGAGCTAGACTATGGTAAATTTGCATCTTAAAAATGACAAAGAATTCTTGGTTTTAAGACTAACAAACCCGTCCTATGAAAATAACACCACCGCTACTAAAACTTCAACTCCTGAAGTCCTGTGTTTCATTCAGAAAGGAAAAAATGCAAAAATAGTTACTAATATTGATCAATACATAAAAGAAGTTGAATAAGGATGACAGGGTTACACAGTGAGATAAATAATGTGGTAGATAAGTAGTAATCAAGATGTTCATAGAAACAAAGAAAATAGGGGCGTTAGGGAGAGTATTGCATTACTAAAACTCTAGCCATCAAGATGCTTTCGTTCCTTTAACTCTTTATAACCCTTCTCTTTTTTCGAGATTTTATTCAATATTACATTTTCTTCGTTTCTGTGTGCATTCTGATTGCAACTCATTCATTAAACTATACAGGTCATTATGAAACCCTACCACCCTACCCCCATACTACTTCTCTTACGAATTTATCAATATTAGCAACCATCCTTGTGACAATACATCTTTTTTGTTATCAACCACAGAATGCAGTCTACTGTAAGCCTTCAAACGATGAGCCTTAGAAAAACCAGTCCTTTCAATGAATGCCGTAAAATGCTTCAGTTAGCAAAACGGAATATACCCTATAACTAGAGAAATAGTGTCATTCAACGGAGTAGATAAATACGTGTCTGTTCTCAGGTTTCAGTTAAAGCCGGTACTTATCCATGATGGTCATAAAAAGGAAAATTGATTCGCTAATAACTGCGTTTGTAAAAAGACGGTGTTTGTTAGAGCCTTGATATTATTTATGAAGAATTTTTTTATCCCTTGACATTCCAAGTGGCTTCAAGCTAGAGCTTTGAAGTTTCAGTAGTAGTGGTATTTGTTTTTATGGTATGGGGTTGCCAGCCTCATGCCCAACCTTCCCTCTTTACCAGTCATTACTGGCTTAGTGAGGTAAAGGAGTGCTTCGACCAGGGATCGAACCCCGGACCACATGCTTGGTTGGTAAGCATTCTATGGCTGTGCCACCAACGCACTTTATGGAGAATGTTTCCAAAGATATTTGATGATAAACGTAAGCAACAATAATTCTTCATATTTGTGGGGCGGAAAATACACCTCGTATCATATATCATATTATGCTTAATGTTAAATAATTAATAAGGACCCAGTAAGCGGAATGCCTCAGTTCCACCGAACGGACAAAATTTGAGTTCATTACAACATATGCGAATACGATCCAACACAATGGGATGTTAGCTATCCTTACATTAGTAAGTCAGCGATTTTAAGCACTGAGTAGTTTTATAAGACATAAGAGGGATGTATCGGACTACTTACAGACAAAAACAAAGTTTATTACAAAATTTCTCCACAGGCAAGCAATCGCTAACTTTTGACTGTAGAAGTGAACTTTCTGAGCGAGTTAAAATCTCAGTGAAAAGTCAGAACTATTCATAAGCTAACAAGCAGTGAACTAAACAAATAAAATGCCAGCCAAGTCAAGTATTTGCTTTTCGTAAAAAAGGCCTATATAGTTGCAGAGTACATATAATAGCAAATCCTGTCTAAATCGGGAAGACTTGAGTTGTATGCTCACTAGTTAAAAGTGCAGGTATATCCAGCAGACAAGCCCCAGAAGAAACAAAGTACACATTGTGGACTCCACTGCTAGCTGCAGCCGGACAGACAACTTCGAATTGAAGAACAAGGCGAAATTGGGATATCCAACTAAGAATCCCAAATGCTAAGGCCAGGGTGGCTAATTCAATCCAGGATTAACATAAAATAATGATTAAAAACCCCAAAACCCCAAATATACTCTTTGAATATGCTGTATAACTTAATGACACAAGCTAAGGAGTGTGAATGAACAATCACGCATAAACTGTGTTTAAAAATTACATTAAACAACCGGCTAGAGGTAAGTGAAAGACTTGCTTAAAAGTTGGAACAAACACAAGTGTAAATAAATTTAAAACAGTACAGGTTTCACTAAAAGCGTCCACTTTTATAAGTCCTCTACAATACCCATTACAGTCCTTACAGGACTGAGCACATGATATTACGGTTTGATCATGAGCTGCTGGGTCACTATAATCAGCACTGATGTCTCTAAGGCTTTTTAAGTGATGCAATCATAATAATACCATGAGCATTTAATTCACCATGTTAAACGTAAGCAGGACTGGCCTGCACCAACTCTTCAACTGTGAAGTACTTAAATATGATAAATCAGTCAATCGAGTTGATTTACATTCATCGATTAGGGTGACTACAACAAAAGTTATGCGTTCCACTTGCTACCATCCAAAGTACTTCCTAAAAGGAGAAAGGCCACTAACAGTCATAGATAAGCGCTCAAACGCTTTTTGCATGCTAGTTCATTAGTGAACACTACAATTCTAATATATTTGCAACTCTGACCGCTTGTAGTGTACCTTGCAGTGTTTTTGAAGAGTGGTATATACCACAGTGAACTTGAGGCTTGTAAACACAATAACAAACTTAAAGTATGATCTTGAGCAGCAACAAAATTAGAAGTATTTTGACTGAATATGCTATATAATGATGCTTATAAAAATATGTATGCAAAGGCAAAGCAATTTACCTGGACAGTGATCGGGATCAGCTGCCAAAATCTGCTTAAATGTGATCTGCATAAAATAAGCTAAAAGTCATTTACTAATAAACCATGGAACACTTACCAAGGACTATGTGAAAATAAAAAATGCCCATCCCACACGAATTCTGAGTGGAAACATAAACTACCCACTTTCATTGTCCATTCTGAAAGTATAAAATTTAAACAACCACTAATCATTTCAGACTGCCAGGTTAAACGAAACCCCAATGACTTTGAAAATCTAGATTATGGGTCTATTCTGACAGACCGATAACGCTTTTGGGCTTTTATGCTTTTATGTTGAGTTTTCATCAATAATTATGAGTACAATGTACAATAACTTCTTAGACAACTTGGTGCCAGACACGCAAGGCAATGAGAGCATTTACACATAACAGAGATAAAAGGATGGAAAGAGACCAGCAGAGTCAGAAAAAATGAAGTAGAGTAAACTATTCAAGCATATGGAAATAAAGAGGATACCACCAGTACATCTTAAAGCCTATAGACTTTCCTGAGAGCCAACCTATCTTTTTTAAGTATTGGCCTTGTCCTCTTTTGAAGCTATGGGCTGATAGAACGATCGCTACGTCAGTCACAAGTGAATTCCATAGGTGGCTTATCTCAATTAGAAAGTTAGCCCTCTTCCGATTTAATATTAGAGATGTGCGAGAACTGTTTTCTACTACCTGAGATTTATTGATATTGAAAGTTTATTAATTTTATGTAGACCTCTTCTCCATGTTGTCTTCCTGTGGCTAGATCGATTCTTCATCAGTTCTTATGACTCTATAGAAATACATCCTGTGCATCGAGAAGCATTGGAGAGCCTAAATGATTTGGGAAATTGTATATATTGACAAATAAAAATAATTGACCAAGAGTTTCCCTCTCAAATACACCACTGACTATCTTTCACCATGTACAGCCCTCTTAATTCAGCTCTGTTCACGTTATATGCCATCCAGACGAACACCAGTCCCAGATAGCTACGTGTGTTTTATTCCCATTTTTCAGACTTTGTGGGGTAAAATTTCGTAGGAAAACAAGCTGGAGGCTTCCTCAAACCCCAGGAGCAGGATATGGACTGAAGTATTCCCGTTCCATCTAAATATCCAGTTATCTCTAGCTTCCAGCAAGTTGGCAGCTTATAAACCCTCAGACGATCCAAGTGTGATCACTAAATGGGCTTCTCATCACACATGGTAGTGTTAGTTGTATTACTGCCGGATGCTACTCTCCCCTGGAAGTAGGTGATAAGAGTGCCCACTTTTTGGCCTCTGGGCAATTAACATCCGTCCAGTGTGTGCCCAAGCAGCTGTAACACAACTTGTGAACTACGGATTTGGTGTACTCGTGTCCTGAGGAAACTTTGTTAGCTTCCTCACAAACACACTTGCCGTTATTTGCGCACAAGTGATCCATGCGATGCCAGATTGAAACTGTGGTTGCTCCAGGGGTGTGTTCTTCGTCTTATTCCTAGTTATTCAACTGTCTTTCGAATTCATCACCAAGGGCCCAATGTGTACTTAGGTTACTTGGAAGTTAGCCCTTCTGGCTAGTGCTTCCCGTCTAACCCATGAATCGGTACAGATTCCAGCGGCTGGTTTGCAGCTTGCTGTGTAGATTTGCCTGGAAAGTTCCATCCAATCGAATTTCAGTAATATACATATGTATGGTGTCTAGGGATTCCATGTAGTTGAACTACCTATCTGGAAGTTGTCGTTTTTACCATCCTCTTTTGGTCTATTGAGCTTTGTTTCAGAGAGATGCTGATATCATTAGGACGAAACTGTTGATAACTGTCCTGATAACCCTTATTACCTACTTCCAGTTGAAGTGTACTTTCAGTAAATGATCAAATTGCGATCGAGGAGCAGACTGAAATTTCTCCTTACTATGGATTTGTGTGCATCATAGTGGTGGATTCCACCTACGTCGGTGGTCACCGATTTTGATATGCGAAGCATGACTCCAGTTTCGACCATTGCGAGATGCCTTTCTTAAGACAATACCCTTCAAATTACAGGCCTATTAGTCTCACCAGCACTTTAATCAAGACACTGGAAAGAATCATCAAGAAAAGTATCAAGGCATATCTCGAAAACAACAAAATGTTATCCAGATCACTGCACGGCTTCCGAAGAAATCTTTCATGCCTGTTAAATCTCTTCACTGCAAGAGAAAGCTGGGTCAAATCAAGGGACAACAGAAAACCTGTCGACGTCGTCTTCATAGACTTCAGCAAAGCCTTTGATAAAGCTCCTCACAAAAGACTACTCATAAAGTCGGAAAGTCTTGGTATCAAAGGCAGATTACTAGGCTGGCTCATGGAATTCCTCAAAGATAGGAGGCATAGGGCCGGGATCAACTCGAAACTCTCCAGCTGGACAACAGTGCATAGCGGAGTACCACAAGGCACGGTACTCGAACCTCTCCTATTTATTTTGTGTATCAATGAGTTATGTATGCTCACCGATTCCCCCATGATCCCATTAGCAATGGCTTTAAAACCTGGAGAAAACTGAAGGGCGACAGTGATACGCTCACGCTGCAAGAAGACCTCAACAAATTGTCAGATTGGTCCAGAGGATGGATGCTCCCGATCAACTCAGCGAAATGTGCAGCCATGCACATTGGACACGCAAGTATCGGACCCTGCGGACTGGAGGCAACAAAACTCCCATCGGTTTAGACTCATTTGGATGTAGGTTTCACAGTAGGTCACGACTTAAAAACTACAGAACACTATCGCGCGGTGGCTGCACGTAGTTTCATATCCTTTTGGGTAATTCGGAGTGCCTTTACTAGAATCACCAGAGATATGTTCACCTCCTTATATACATCTCTAGTGAGGTCAAGACTGGAAAACTTTATCTGGGTAGCCGGTCCTTGTTTTAAAGGGGATTCACATATTCTATAAAGGGTTCAAAGGAAGGCAACACGTATGATCTCGGCATGACTTATTTATCATACGAGGAATGATTGGACAGTTTAAATCTCTTCTCCCTGTCATAATGTAAGCAGAGAGGAGATTTAATCACAATGTTTATAATTTTAAATAATGACTACGGACCTGACCTATTCCCTGTTTTCCTTCCCACCAGGTGACCTTCAGGTTCTCAGCCTCTCTCTAGGCTATTTGTGCCCCTATCCTATGTCACAGGCCATCGTTGGTATGAAGGTTCCCATACGGTTGATCAAGAGCCTGCTCTTCACTGTTCTGTTGAAGGATTTTGTCGCCCTCGCGGTAGTGGTCACCTCTTTGCGTTAAAGTTAAACTGTAAGCACCACTAACTGCCGATGAGCAAATGACCTTGGATGCACCAAACACGTGAAAGAGGTATTTTTGGATATGGACCACATATGTCAAGGAACTTAGCCCTAAGTTCCTATTCTAGTGAAGACATTTTCGTTTTGAACCGATAAATACTATGTATCTATCTCAACCTTAAATCCAAAACACTAGTATTCCTTGAACGAAATTATATTGTTTGACAATTAAAGCGAGACAAAATACAAAGTCTGCAAACAAATGTTAAGTACAAGTGAAGTTATAAGGTACTTTTATTCGTGTTCTTTCCACCTTCCTCCAACTTGCAAGCGATCGTTCCATTCGCGCCTTCGAATTGCCCACCAATGGTTGCCATTTCCAATAAACAAACGTTCAATGTTCACGTGCATTGACAACATATATAATAACGGAAAGATGCACAAAACTGTATGAAAGTGCTATATAAGTTACCTTCCTGTTACATATGATATAAACATCTCCCACTTTTGCATAGGAGTATTAGAGGAAAAGTTAGACCTCATCCTACGAATATATTCCTTTGAATGACTTCAAATGAAATCGCTTTACGATACATTGATGGCTCTAATCTTGGTTTTAACCTTCCCAGAAGCCTTTGAAAGAATTGGTGTGTGTCCCTGTAATAGCATCCACAAAATCATTAGAACGGTTCAACCTGTGATGAAATATTCAGGGGATGACAGAGAGTTATAACCTCTGTGCTCATCGGTGTGTATTATAGTTCCCTGTTTCACCAGTCGACTGATAATAAGTACTAAGGCAGTTGACTTTCTATCTGCTATTCTCTCAACGAATTCTTTCTGTAGAGAGGTGTCATATAAGCTGATCACCTCAACATCGCTCACAACCACGGTTGTACTTTTTCTTCAATAAGACAGTTTCGTCCAGGTGTATGACGACACCTTCTCCTCCTAATAAAGATGTAAGCCTCTTCATTTTTCATGGCGCGATATAGCTGCAGTGCTGGTACCAATGAACTGTTTATACGAGACTATTTTCAGTTTCAGCAGCTGCATCTCTCGCAAGGTGTTTGCAAATATACAAAATCTGGGTCAGTGACGAGTAATACCTGGCAAAAAATGTTCCTACGAAATATTAGCATCATCAGCTTACCTCTCGTTACACTAACTCGTCTAAATCAAATTGCACAACGATGCACACATCCATCAACTAACCTGCTGAAGCTTTTTGTACTGATGACACCTCCAGACGAACAAATCTTTTCTTTCCTAATCGACCCCACATCGAGGCAATACTAGAAAACCTTATCCTCATCAAATTGCAACTGCAACTACGTTAGAGCGGGCATTTGACTAGAATCAAGCAGAACAGAAGCCTCAACTCATGAGGGTGAAACTCTGTGGGCTATTCATGGTCAAAAGTGAGGTTGCACGCCAATGGTAGTCAGTGGTGCTTAAAGTTTAGGTTGGCCATCTTTTGCATTCTGTCGGTCAGGTTTCTGGTGGAATGGTTTTGTTAGGTCTTATAGGATTGTGTTCAATGTATGTTGATTTTCGACGATAGTTACCACCACAGTCTTCGCGACCTTTGTTGTCTGAAGCGAAAGTTGAATCGACTCTGGTTTGCTTAATCAGTGACAACCTCCAGCCAACGTCGGTGAACCCTTCATTAGACCAGCTGTCAGCCATCAATGAACGCCTGCTAGCAGATCATGGTGGATGAGTGGATCGGTGACTGTGACAGGCGTCGAAACACCCGCAGGGAGCAATATCTACTGGACAGGTTTGCATAGGCTCACATTAAGGCATGTCCCTTGCCGAAGTTTGCCATGGATTTCCCATTTGCAGCCTGTAACTTGAAGTTAAGTATATGGGTCCCTTCCAGGGTGCTGTTTCTTTTGCAGGAAGGACTCTGACTTCCGAAACCGTGCCTACTAAGTTCCGGGTTTTACTAACCATATCTCGCACATAAAGTAAGCGGCTTTGCCACCGGTCGCGGTTGCTGTTAACGCCTACCGGCTTGGTAGTTTCAAATAATCTTTGAGTCTTTGCTAAAACCCTAAGGTGTTCGGCAAAGTTTACCTTCCTGGCCATAAGTATTATGATGCCAACTCTGGTGCGGGTTCTTAGATAAATGTGGTTTAGATCTCAACCTAAAAAAATGAGTTGCCACGTTAAGATAATTTTCGTTGACGGTCGGAGAAAATGCGGTATCTACTTAACCCAAGAAGTCGCTTGATATATCTGCTTAACTCTGTTTTATAGAAGAGAATAATATACTATTTCTGTGCTCTCCCGTGAAAGTGATCCTCATAGTTGGATGTATGTTGCTAAAGTTTACTGAAGTAGCCGCATTTACATACTGAAAATTGTGACTAGGTTTACCAACTTCGCCACCAAATGAAACACTTCCATGTTTCAAGTTTTTTAGTGTTTCGAAAGCTGAGATAAAACTCCTCCAAATGTCCTAATGCATAATTCACAGTCATTTTAGTTGATGCAAGCTGATTGATTACTGGAATGGTAATGGCTATCGCAGTGTATCTTCGTACGCAGTATGGTTTATCGTGTTCATGCCTACAATGTCTTTATAAGCGCCTTTCTGTGTGAAAATGGGGGTATATTTGATTAGTTTCAGACTTCTATAGTTTAAGCGATAATTTCTTTTATTATGATCGCATTAATGCATAAAAGTGTCTTGATATCCCCGATGAATTATTACGAAAAACCGCATGCACTTAAAGAAATTATGCATAGAGATGACTTTTTTGTTTGTGATCCTTAAAGATTTGATATTTGTGAACTATTTTAAATTTTCTGGTTGCGGATTGACTGCAGGCAATGGTCCTGACCGACACTGCTACCATATCGTGGTGGCCAGACTTGAATACTGCAGTCACCCGACAAACTAGACTGACTGTGACTCATGTTCCTGAAGGTCCTGCGTTGTTTGGTTAGCGCTTACAGTAAAGGCAGCTACCGTGAGGTACATGGGCTCCAGGATCCAATCGGATCAGATGGCGTATGAACCTGTATTGGACACCGGAAACCATCGTAGGTAGCCCTTGACGCCGTTCCGCTTCCTTGCGGATTAGACACTATGTCAAAGGCTCGGGGGTGGTCCATCAAGACAACCGCCTGCTTCGGTCTGGGCGCACAGGCAGTATCTCAGCCCTCACGCAATAAATAAAACTGAAGCAACCAACTATCAGTGAAAATTATGGCGTGCTTTTAACAATGCTGTCAAACAATAATGATGTTTCAAGTGACAAATCTCTTTCCAAACTTACTTTTATTTTTATACATAGACCCCAGCATTTTGCTTTAAATAACCCTGACGTCTACACTTTCATCAGCCTTTGTCTGAATTCCGAGCCTATCTGTGCAGTTTTGAGATGTTAGTGAGTGGCCTTCGAAGTGGCTGTCCCCAGTGCGACACCTAACACAGATATCCTGAAACCGCGTGCTGCGTTCACTCTGGCCACCTGCAATGTTAGGACAGTGGTGAGAATCGGACAACGGGCAGGTTTAGTAAGAAAGTCGGAAAGCCTCGCTAGGGATGTCTTCTGCATTTCGGAGACACATAGTCAAGATTCCAGTGAACTGCTTCGATTATTCTCTCCATCGGAAAGTTCCAAAAGTATGTACTACCTGCGCTTGTCCAGGGTCCTTGTGTCGTCCGCATGCGACGTAGCTGGTCTTGGTGTCACACTAAGGGCTATAGCCGAGGCTGCATTACTCGACTGGATCTGTGGAGCTGGAAGTTTATACGAAGGTAAGGAATGGTAGGCGGTGTCTATTTGTTGTCTCTGCCTGTGCACCGACGGATTGCAGCCCAGATGCAATTAAGGATGAGTTCTACTACCAACTGAGCGATCTCTTGAAACAGGCGGGTCGGAGGGATGTCTCAGTGCCGGCTGGGGACTTGAATGTACAGGTTGGCCGTCTAAGGTCACAGGAGAATCGGCTGGGTGGTCAGTGGGGCCTGCATGGTCGAGGTCAGATAATGAGGACCGTCTTCTGCAGCTTTGCGCACACCACAACGTATTTCTAGCCAGCCCCAACTTCCAGCAGAGTCATCGCCGTAGAGCTGCCTGGAGTCCTCACTCTGTGAATCCAGCTCGGAATCAGACTGATCATATTGCTGTTGGTTTCCGGTGACGAGGATGCATACAAGACTGCTGCTCATTCTGGAGCACATGCCTGGACTCCGATCATGCGTCAGTGTGTGACAAGTTCGTCTTGCGATTTGGTGGGGTTCATAAACGGTGTCATCTAATGGTTGATGTGAGCGAACTAGCAACACCTGCTACTTCTTTGAAATACCAGAATGAGCTACAACAACTGCCTGCTAGCAACCTCCCAAGCAGCATTGATGAGCACTGGCTTCATCTGCAAGAAGCCATACAAATGGCAACTGTAGCAGCTTGCGGCCCAAAAGAATGCTCCTCTAAAATCCACTGGGTTTCTGCAAGTTTCACGCATTTTCTGGATGGACGCCGATTCACTCCGGCTGGCAGCGAATACAACAATAAGCGAAAGTTGCTTAAGAGCAAGATTAGACAGTGTTTACGTAAAGACCACGAAGCCTGATGGTCAGAACGTGCATGTGAGGTGAATTCAGCTGCTGCATCTGGCAACAGTTGGAAGCTGTTTCAACTCATGCAAACCACCGGCAGCAAGAAACAAGGTATCAGCGAGACGGTCTGTGAGGCAGAAGGCACGCCAATAGCCCCCCTGAAAATACGCCTGGAAAGCTGGGCAGAGCACTTCGAGAAACAGTCTAGCTGGCGACCGTCTCCAGTATCCGCTGTCACTAGCTACAGTGCTCCTTGGTCGGTTAGTACCAGCCCACCCACTGAAGCGGAGGTCCATAAGGAACTCCAAGTGTTAAAACGCCATAAGGCGCCCAGCCCAGACAATCTACCCCCGGCTCTTTTTAAAGATGGTGGCGAGGCTCTTGCAATGGTTCTAACCGGACTATTCAGGAAGGTCTAGGAGACAAAGAGTTTACCATCAATGTGGAACGAAGCCATCATCGTCCCCATCTTTAAAAAGGGTCGACGTAATTCATGTGACAATCATAGAGGTATCAGTCTGCTACCAGTTGCGTCTAAAATATTGTCTGCTGTCTTGCTTCGCAGGCTGTGCAAAATACGTGAGGGGTTGATTTGCGAAGAGCAGGCTGGGTTTCGTTCAGGTCGTGGTCGCATTGATCATGTGTTCACCTTTCGTCAGTTGTAGGAACACCATCATACATATTGCAGGCCAACGATCATTGTGTTTCTTGATATTAGGGCTACCTTCGATTCGTTGGACAGAACTGTGCTCTGAAACTGTCTGTTAGAGAGGAGTGTGCCTAAGAAATTTGTTAACATATTGAAAGCCCCAAACCTCGTTGTTCCCAACGAACAGCGGGGTTAGACAGGGTTGCCCAATCTCTCCATTTCTTTTTTTTGATTTTGCCATCGATGACATTCTGGAGTCAGCTCTGAAGGATGTGTGTGAAGGTGGTGTAGATCTGTTACCTGGAGATAGACCTTTCAACCTTGAGTATGCAGACGATATCGTCTTACTGTGCGATAGCATGCAGGCTGCCCAAATCGCACTTAGTCAGTTGGCGATCAGTGTCTGTAAGTATGGTATGTGCTTTGCACCGTCTAAGTGCAAAGTACTGTTACAAGATTGGCAGGAGCCCGTACCTGCACTCACTCTTGCGGGTGAACCGCTTGAAGTTGTTGATAAGTTCGTGTACCTGGGTAGTTGTGTGAGTGCTGGCGGAGGAGTGATGGATGAGATTTCCAACCGTATAATGAAGACAAGGGTGACATACATGAACTTGAGCCACCTCTGGCGCCGTCGCGACGTTAGCCTGACTGTCAAAGGTCGGGTATACAATGTTTCGGTGCGGGCTGTCTTGCTCTACGCCTGTGAAACCTGGCCTTTCCAAGCTGAGGATGTGCAGTGGCTCTGCATGTTCGATCATCGCTGTCTCCGCAGGATTGCTTGCGTTCGATGGTATCATCGCGTGAGTAATTCTGAGGTTCGGTGGCGTATGTCTGAACACAATGGAGAACACCATTCGCTAAGTGTCGTCATCTGAAAACACCGGTTCCGGTGGCTTGGACATATGCTGCGAATGTCATCCCAGAGGCTTCCGTACAGGTCTCTGTTCGCTAGCCCTGGGACAGGATGGAAAAGGCGGAGAGGTGGTCAGCCCTTGACGTGGCGTCGTGGGATGAAGGATGTTTGTGCTAGATTAGCATAGGTTGGTGTGTCACGACTCCTTGGTTGTATTCCGAGAGATAGCTCGAATCGATAGCTCCAAACTTCATCGAATATGGCCAGGAATCGTAATCAATGGCGAACGTGCTGCAATTTCCTTCTTTCTTCCCTTCCTGATGATAGTTGACGAATGTTGTCTGAACCTGTGAAGTATGACTGTTTTCCTTCCAGCTGAAGTTCTTTATCCATTCTCCACCTATATTTTTTGAAAACTATTTATCTATATCGTTTTATTAACATTGTGTAGCGCATCTTCTTGGTGCCATATTGTATCAAGTTTCCTGTATTTAAATAAATAAAATAAATAACAGGCAATGGTTAACGTCGAAGTTGTTATTCTTTGGAATTCAGGCTTTTTATAGATAATAAGTTCACTGAAGACATCATATGATGAGTGAATTTCGCGGCGATTATGTCCGTTTTGATGGAGTTCATGGTTAAAATCGCTCAGCCAAAGATGTGATACTGGTGGAGTTTACATTACCTCATGGAATTTAGGAAGACCGTAACTGCTTACTGCATCAAGTGGCATCAGCTTATCTTGAAATTGGTGTACATTGGGACAAGAAGAATATTAACGATGGTCCTTCTGAATGTCACACCGCTTACAACTTGTGTCACCTTTCTATGAAGAAGCAGCTTTCATCTGCATCCCAGTATCAGTACACATGTTACGTCAGTCATATCAGTCCTAGTAATCATTCACTTTTAGATCACTAAAGTATTCTGAGCTCCTCCAGGAATTATCTGTGACTATGAGGGATATAGAAATTGCACTTATGTCTCATATTTTTTAACCATTTATTATTAAACAGCTTGTCTAGAGGGACTTTGTGATGCATAGGTTAAGATGCTCAAGCATATGCAGTTACCGCATGCTATTATCCGTGTAGGGACAGTCGATGAAAATTAACACGAAATCCAGCTTCCAATCAAATTAATAGGAATACTGCAAATTGTCGATAAGAAGCTTCGTCGAAGAAAATACTTTGAACATATAGGAACAGGTGTTACCCCAGTTTCCACAATTGCTATCTTTTAGATGCGCGAGCCATGTTCCAAAGTTCAGAATGACGCTACAACATGAATTCGTCATTTGCTTAGTGCCACACTTGACAAGGGGAACAATGTATGTCACAGTGAAAACCACAGAAGAATGGTCTCATGACCACAGAATGAGGAAGGAGAGTAAATCTATGTCAGGAAAGGTAGGCAAGTATAAAGTGTTTAATGATTTCAGCAATATACTTCATTCATTTATTGACAGAAGTTCGAGAACATCAGTCAACCTGGTCGCAGCGATTCAACATCGCCGAAATAATTATGACAAATAATTTTGTACAGACATCTAATTGCTATTATTTTTGATTAAATATACCTCACATCCAGCGTCGGTGGCACAGCGGTCAGTACTCTCGCCGACCATGCAGATGGTACGGGGTTCGATCCCCTGCCGACGCACACCTGATATCAATGGTCGGCCTGCAAAATTTGGGCTACCGATATCACATGATGAAAATTCCATACTTGTACCAAAAATACGATGTGAAATCAAGCTATAATCAAAAATGAATAAATAAAAATGTACCTAATGTTATTCTACTTGAATGAAAATAAATCTGTTATCATGACGAGATGAGGCTTGATTTATCAATGAGACTTGAGAAAGTGACTGGTGGCATAATTCAGTGTAAATGAAATAGTGCTACAATTGCTCTACTCAATTATTCGTCTCATGTAGACTTCATCCCGCATTATGCTTTGAAACCCAAAATCATATGGATTGACATTACGCATTAAGCGAAATAACATTAATTTACTGCTTTTGAATACACTTAATCTATGACGAAATCAGACTCTACCGCAGCGCCCAAGTTATATTCTAATATTTCGAACACATAGATTAGGTTATTTTTGTCACTGGTCCCTACAGATTCACCTGTGGCTAGGAGACGTAATATCATAACTTTACGCAGATGTTTAGGCTTGACTAAAGTCCTAATACGTCATCACCCACATTAATAGATAGTTTCCGTACGAAATCCCACTAACTTATGGTAAAATTTCCATATCCTAGGGAGTATCGGTCTAGCATGCCGTACTCCCACCGTAACCATATCAAATAGAACAGAAGAATATTATATAAAAAGTTTTATTTCACTGCTACGGGAATAAGTTTATTTACATATTCTGGCTGAACATAGTTCAAGATGAAATTGTTCGTGTTGGAAGTATCTCTCATTATTCGACGGAAACTGTTCAGTATCCAAATTGTGTCACGTTTAAATCCTTTTTCAATTCAAGCAAACAGAAGTGTATGCCCACATCCAAAGTTATCCGGTACCACAAACTGGAATAAAGAATATCTGCACGGTTATAAGTGAATGAGTAAACTTACCTTCCACTATTGTTATAAGTATAATCAGTTCCTATAACTGATTATACAAATGTATCTGGTGATAATTCGTAAAACAGTCGTCAGCGAATTTCGGATGTCTTCGTCCGAATGCACCTCCATCAGCTTCCCACTGAATTTGAGTAACTGAGAGATTCCATAAAGACTCGACATTCCTAAAAGTGATACAGGTTAAATTCACTATCGCCAAGTAGTAATGATAGTTATTACATAAATTAGGCGGTGACTCTGAATTATAGCGGCCCAAGGGAAATCACCTAATAAGAACCCTGGCTAGTCCCTGTTGTTCACTCAGATGCCTCCGAAAAAGAAGTGCGTAACTTGAGAAAGACGTTTATATGGAAGTAATGCAACGTTAAAAAGTAGTTACATTGGGTAACTTCCCTGCTTATATTCCAAGAAAACCTTCCAGTTTCTCACTGGAGTTCTCAAAAATATGTCAAACAAATTTTTGTGCGTAAATTCTTTGAGATAACTGTAAGTCGTCATGTTTCTTGACTCATTCACCGCTCCGAGCATCATTTTCAGGTGACAGTATAAACTTCCAATGGTGTTTGTGTGGGCCACATCGAAAGGATGAACGAAATAGTTTGCATTATTGACGACGTTATGAAAACAGCCCAGATATGAGTGTTGGATACAAGTTTTCCCCCTTCCAACGAGTCTGTGGTCTAACTGGTACTTAAATACTAGATTAGGATGAAATTTGCTACGTAAGTCGTGTACAGAACCTAGAATTCCACCTATATACCATGGACTCATCTGATTGGTTGCTCAAGGTCACTATTACGTTCATAAGGTGGTTTCGTTTTGGGCTGCTATAGTTTGAAGTTACCCATTAAGCATTTATATGATTAACCGACATGGTCATATGCGACTTAAGTATTCAATAAATTCAGCTATTATAGTTTACATTTCTTTTGAAATATGGAACAAATTAATGAAAATTACGCGTGTATAATATCATTAACTGCTAGTAATTGTGCCATCGAATCATACTACAAGAATACATTTAACAATACTTTGTTAGTGGTCTGAGGGACAAAATATTAAAAATAAACATACACACTAGATAAACGTTCCATAATGTTGTCTAACTATAATGTAGTATTTCTCATTCTCCAATTTTTCCTCGAGATAGGAACGCAATGTGTGCAAAATGCCTACAATGTTAATTTATGAGGTTCCCTTTTTTAAGTCCTCCAATGCATTCTCACCTTCCTTCTGGCATGGGAAACGTTATCTTGGCATTACACCACGAAAACTTTCAATAACACTTCCACTGTTTCCACCTGCACCAAATACCTGTGATGAACTTCTAAGAATGGCTTCATTAATTAGCTCACATTACTGTCACAACTTGTTACATTTAATTCGTAAGAAACACAGAACATTAGACTACTTGATCGAGAAATATCGACGGAGAAAATATTGTACGTATAGCCACAACTCAAGAAATGCATTAGACCCCACATGATCGCAGTTAAATGTTACATTTATATTCATCATAGCTCTTCACAAACCACGAATAACAAAACCGCACAAAAGCATACACGATAGTATCTACGTACGGGAAGTTAAAAATCAAACTGACCGCCACTGTTCTGCCTATTGAAAGACGAGCGAAATCTAAGCGAGGTAAACTTGAGATGCGATAGTGTTTATCTTCACCCCTTGGATCGGTATCATCATCTGTTAATGTTGCATAAGTATGAGAATTAAGTGAACTTGTTACAATATATTATATTGTGAAGTCAGATTGGAATCGAAAAATCTGATTGGCAGAAAAGGATTAATTGTTTCTATAAACACTAGAATTAAGATTTACTCTTTTACTTTCTATTTCACTCCGAGGATTTATTTTCCCTTGATACAAGTATAAAATTTGGACACTGTTGTAAGGCATAATTCTATTATGGGATAATTTTGTCTGATAAAAATGCAATGATACAGCATTATTTACTGATGGTGTTTCGAGTGCAGTTTGTTCTTCATAATCATACCACTACACCCACTCAACTTTCAGGATTCTTCTACATAATTAGATTATTTCTTATCTATTGATTTTACTGGCGTTGTATCGTTGTCGTCACACGTGTTAGTTGTTAATTTAAGGAATATGAGTTTAGTGATCGTCCTATCCCACCAACTGCCTATACTTCTCTCCCATTCTAATGTGTAATTGTCTGTTAATGCATGCAATGAGATAGCTAAGTTTTTCTCTAAGCTGTTCACTTTTCTGGGGTCAGTTATTCTACACTAGGCTAAATTCTTATATTCCCATGAATTGACTGACATATGTAGTTGATCTCACAGTCATTACAGAGTACTTTGTAGATCAAAATATTTTGTCTAATTGATTCATTTGTGTCCTTTGGTCTGCCAAGCTTGTGTCTGGGGGAGTTTGTAGATTTCAATATCACCCTAATTTCTGTTTTATTTGAAAATCATACGTATGGTTTCACATGAGCCTTTTTTATGTGAGAAAATTGCCAATACTTTCAATTCCTTACGGTTAATTTTGTGATTAATGGTTCCACTAATATTTTTTCTTCCATAGTGAGCTCCTTTAAAATTTATGCCTAGCGCTAATGCTTCCCTTGTTGCGTACGATATCAGACTCCTGTTAGTACATTACAACACATCCACGTCTTCGAGTTCTACAATGTATCAAAGGCTGTCTACGGCCAAATACGAACAACGTTGAATAAAAAAGCACAAGTGAAGCCCTGATAAGATGTACCGTAGGCAAACTTGAACTTAGAAGTATGTGAAACAAACGCAAGCGTCCGTAACCGTGCAAAGTGTATGGAAAACAACCGAAAACCAAAGTTCAGTTATGCAATGATAAATATTCGGTAGACACGCATTAAATTAGTTTCTGTAAAGGTATAATACGGGTACATGGATTAGTTCTATAAGCGTTCCGTTAGAGTTAATATACGGGAACTACACCAAACTATTTCGGTATTCTAACATACAATTCTGAGTTTTCAAAAGAATGGATACAGAACAAAGAGTACACTTTTCGATAAATTCGTCATCAGGCTCTACAGTTATGTATATATTATAGTGAATGAATGAATTAGTGTTATTAACAACACTAATGTTTAAATAACATCAAATCAATAATATCAACAGATTGCAGTTCAATAGCATCAACATAAAAATAAACTGAATGTCAGAAGAATTAGGAAAGGTAATAGTACAAATTCATGAGTTTATAGTCTCTACTGAAGGCCACGGCAGTAGTAGGGTCTGGAATTGCTTCTTTTGAACACAGAGAACTGGTTGTTTGAGGCGAATTACAATAGCCTCTGCTGTTTGGAGCATGCGGTGCTTCGATGATTTTGGCAATTTATTAGGCACTCGCTAGATGATAGAGAAGGATTCTTCCACGTTGGCTTTGTGGCCAGTTTGCATCAGATGGTCCAATATCGAACTGTTAATGGTTTTCACTTATTCTGAGTTTCCCAACCTCTACCTTGACTACTATAAAAATCGTTTTTACACAAGGTGTGATTACTGGAATCTGAGTTGCGTATTCATTATCAACAGCAGAAAAGTCCATTAGTCTTAAATTAACCAGACTTTCAGGCCATTGCATTCAACAAGCCTAAAAACCTAGTCACACATCATTTATTGTCACTGTAGTTTATCTACTTTTCTGTCGTTTACAGACCCATCATTAATGTTTAAACAAGCATGAAATTGGTTCAGCCTCATGCGCTTCTATCGCTTATACAGTCAGTATTTTTATACCATTAGAAACAAGTTAATATATAAACAACCTAAGTTATATTTAAAATATTCCAAAACTAAATTTTGAATATGATTAGAATTCAGAAACAAAGTTTTCAGAGCAGATATTCTAATTTATTATGACATGTGTTTTCGATTGATAGAGACTATCGGATAATGAACTTCAGACTAGATTGCAGTCGATCTTGAAAGTGTAACTAGTTCACATTCTGTGCATTCACACTAACTTTATCTGGACTGCTGAGAATAAATATGAGTTGGAGTATAAATAAGGTGAAATCTACGTTTCAATGAGTTCCGTACATCATTAGTACTTGATATCGCATAAGAAGAGAAAACTACTACCCATGGGGTCTGAGTGTCTGAAAATTTGAAATTTAGTAAAGAATTTGAATTATACAGAAGTTTAAGGAACTCACTGGTAGAAATCTAGTCGAATAAAGATGTGGCTTCAAAGCCCTATACTCCACTTGTGACGCAATTAGTTATTCATAATTAGAATTCACCTGGAAAGAGTTAAATTTTAATGCAGTTCAACGAACTACATCATGAAATGTATGCATATAGTTTAGGAAAAATAGTAGATACGCACTCAGCATCAAAAATAAAATCCGGATTTCCAACTCCAGTGTGAAGTCAGTCAGTGCTACTATACGAATCAGAGACTTGGCGCGTCATAAAGAGCATCTCAAACAAACTACAGTCTTTCATCAACAGTTGTCTTCGCTCAATACTCAAGATCATATGGCCGGCCAGAAAAGATCAGCAACAGAGATCTCTGGGAGCTAACCAACCAGGAACCGATTGTGCAACAAACAGGCAGGAAGAAATGGAGATGGATTGGTCATACTCTGAGGAAACCATCAAGTGACATCACTAGACAAGCCATTGCTCGATTGGAACCCGAAAAGGAAGCGGCGAGTTGGTCGTCAGGGTGAGGGTGACTTGGAGGAGGTCATGTGAAGAGGAGATGAAAACGTGTGGGCAGACTTGGAGCCAGGTGAAGACCCTAGCAGAGAACCGAACTAAATGGAGACGCACGGCTGAAGACCTATGTTCCTCTAGGAATTAAAGCAAACAAATAAATAATAATAAAATATTTTTTGATGACAAGGTGTGGTTGATGAAGGATACAAGAAGGGTAAACATTCCAACAGCCCATATATTTGCATATTAATTAAGAGTAAACTAGTGACATAATAACGTAACATTTCTAAGGTAATGTTAGTACTGTCAGTGAGCTACACTTCACCAGCCCTTACTTAGCGTAATTCACCTATGTACCCAATAATTCAGTACTCTAGCTAATCTGTAAGTACTGACGACAAGATGCGAATTGAAAAGACTTGGTTATTAATGAAATGTCCTCTATTGCGCAGTTTATTTTATTTGAGTAAAATAAAAGGTAAAGATTATCCGTGGAAAGAGGTCTAGAACTTATCTGACGGATATGGCTTTATTACAAGCTCAAGGAATGTGAGTATGGATAGCACAACGGAATAGCGTAAAATGGCGTTGGAGCCAGCTAGTCTATGTACGCATTAAAACAAAATCTGGAAGCTACGACAAAATATCGGTGTGCCTTGACAACAAACATTAATATAGTTTACTTTGATGAAAAGAGTCTTTTTTATGCTGTATGAAGTGATGAAATCAAATGCTCAGAGTCTTAAATAACCCCTACAAAATGATCACAGATTAGCGTTATAGTCGTTGAACAAGTTTTTAACCAATTTAAACAAGGCTTCTACCCACAATTTGTGATAGTAATCAGAAACTCAACTCAAGTGGAATGTTCTGCATACAACTGAACGGTAAAAACAAGTAATGACCTAGAGATAGCAAATCAATAATTAGGAAAGTGTTCATTTTTGAAAGACCGGCAATGAGAAAGCCAATGTTAGCTAGGCAAAAATATATAAAAGAACAGCTATGTAATGTATATGATGGAAGTAGTTTTCATAAGTAACAAATAGAAAAAAATCACTATCTAAGAAATACTATCAGTTTATCCGTAAATAAATCATGAAGTTCTGAAATTTCAAATTACGACAAGTTGGAGTGTAGGGAAAAAATTAAAACAAAGAAAAGTAACTGAGAACTGTTTTTTGATACAGTTGGGATTTGTTTTCCGAAAGTTTTCCTTTAATGTAGTTCCATAAATTTTAACCTATGAATCTTTAGATTAAAATTTTTCAAGGCATACTTTTAAGGAAAAAGGTGGAGGCGGGAAATCATGATAAAAAGAATCTTAATAGTGATAAATGAAGCAGAAGATGAAAGTCTTAAAACAAGCTCACACTCATTAGACAAACTTTATGGTGTCAAGCAAGTATAGTGCAGCGAATACTTAGTCAGATTATCTTTTTAGCAGGACCAGTTAGTAATTCATTAGTTTTTGGTGAACAAGTTAGCGGAAAGAATATTATTTCTTCATTAATCGGTATTTTAAAATTTAAAATGGGTATCTTTGATCAATTAAAATGTTGTAGGCCTTTATTTTCATTTCTTAATAAGATTTTACTTCATTATATTTCAGCTGAAGATGAAAATTAATGAGAGTTATTACCATCTTGATATGTGTACTTCGTAGGGTAAATTTATCAGTTCAAATAACTGAAATTAATTTAATAATTCCCATTGTAGCATTAAGAACACAATATTCAGCGAAGAGACTCTTTCAACGAATTTATTATCAAGCTAGTAGACGTAATGACGGATCTCTCAAAAGATCTATCCACCGGAAACGTACATGGAACGGACAACTAACTAATTTTTATAGTTGGGTGGCTATGTCCAGGAAAAGGAACCTAATTCATTCGCTCTGCTTTAGGATAAGGAACATTTGTAGTTCTGATTGCGTTGACTCAGAACTTGACTTCTTAAAAGTCACGCTCGCAGAAAACGGTTACCCTAACCGATTTATTGACAGGAACATGAAAGATAAGCAGTCTAAACTGGTCACCGACTCAGTTCCAAAGAAAACCTTATTCATGAACTTGGAATTCAAAGGTGATCAAGCTTCAGAGATGTTCAAAAATCGTCTCTCTAAAGCAGTCAGTTCTTTGTAGCAAAATTACGGATGACGTTCACTAGCTGCAAGTTGTTCTCTACCTCTGTAAAAGATAAGCTCTCCCGTCTGGCCGCCTCCATGTGCATCTATCAGCTTACCTGCTCTTGTGGAGCAAAGTACATTGGCCGTAGTCAGAGGACGCTTTCCACACGGATACGAGAACATATTCCAGCTGCATGGTTTTACAAGGGAAAAAGGAAGTGTGTGCGGAATTGTATTCTGGAACACCTGATCGACTTCTGTCACTCTGTCAACCCTGACCATGATTTTAAGATCATATACAGAATCATCGCTAACTTCCCGCGTTTTCTTTGTTACAGACTTCTAAAGACAGCTGAAGCCTTGGCAATTCATGACTTAAAGCCAGATCTTTGTGTACAAAATAAGTATGTACAATCCCTACTTCTGCCTTTGCCGTAGACGGATAGACATTTATTTACTTTGTTTATTTAGTTATTCTATGTACCTTTCCCTTATTACTACAACTATTATTATTACTATTCTCACTCTGAATTGTTTCCGCTTGTCATTCTAAACTCAAAATTATTAATTTTTATATTTTTCATTTTTACAATACTGAATTCTATCTTATCAAATTTCACACCATGTTATGTAACATTTTATATTCGCCTACTAATCGTATAATTATGTACCCCTTTCCAAAATTTATACACCTTTTGTATTATTCTATATATGACACTGATTGTTTTGCTACTTGGCATCTATCTGTGATTATAACAAAAACTTACAAAACCCATCATCTAAGTATTGATCTTCAGCTAATGGATGGAAGCAATCAATTTAAAATAAGTTGCGGTCAGTGGGGGCCATCGTGCCTAAGTTAAGTGAATGTTCATCGATGAAAATGGTTGACAGTAGAGCTAAATATGATGAATTAACAAGTCTCGAATTCACAGGAAACTGGATTCTGGTCCAATTGACTGCCTGGTCAGCCAGATTGGCTTCGTAACCTGAGGGTCAAGGGTTCGACCCAGGTGGAGTACGCACTGTTGAAGAGCCTCAAACCAGGGGGAAACAGCTATTCAGTGCTCCCTGGGTTTCGATAATTTTCGAAGTGATTTCAGCTGGTGACGACATGTGCACTGAAATTATTCCAAATCCTTACAAAACCCGGAATATAAACTGTATATATAATCAGGATCTGCATCACCCTTTAAGACAAAATTAGGAATCCAGCGTGTAATTTAAAGAGACTAATATCAAACTGTAGCCTAAATTTTATATCTTTGGATGAAGGGTCGCACTAAGTTTATTTCTAAATACGATCCACCTTACTCATCATACACTGAGCGATATTAATGTAAGCAAATAACTAGTGTGGTAGGAAACGTTCTGAGTCAATAAATACCACATACTGAACCCCATATAACCTTTTAATCGAATTAGGTGCTGGGCGCTAAACAAACCAGACAGATCATTTCTAAACTTGTTCTTGTTCTTTTACAACAAAATAACCAGCGCTTACGGGTCAACAGAAACAGAGCTGTATATCACGTTAATAAATAATTATAGTGAAAAGAATGAAAGTTCAATAGCAATATATCTGCATGATAAAGGTCAAAATATTGTACTCTAAGTTGTTCACCATTTATCTTGTCTTTAATTTCCAAAGACCGAAATTCTTATGAATTCACGATGAAATTATCACGTCATTTTCACTTGTTTTGAATAATTCCTTCTACTCTAGATACCACTTTTTATCAGATTTATTTACCTTTATGAATCTGAATAAAGCAACAACAACAACAGTTTATGCATAATAAGATATTATTATTATATTATTGTTCCCTTGGGTTCCTAGTGGAACATAGGGCTTCAACTGCAATAATAAGATGGTGCCATCGTTTATTTCGTTGGCTTCTCATCTCCTGCTTGCAGGCTGAAGATATTATTAAGTCTGTGTACAGAAACACTTTCAACATACCTACCCAGAGAGTTCGAATTTAAACAAAAAAATCAATTTATGCACACAATGTTAATGATAATCACTTTATTCCAAACAATAATAATCAAAAATAATGGAATTTTTAAAGTAAGAGATTACGGAATCAAATGAAAGAGAGAATGAAGAAATCCACTTACCTGGGCAAAGAAAGAGTGATAACTGCTTCTCGTTGAATACATAAATCAGGTTTCAGGCGTTTGATAAAGACTGCTTAGTCAAACTTGAGGAGAACTGAGCTATTTTATCTATTGATAATTTTGAAGGATTTTGCGATATCCACCTCATGACGCGTATCAAGGAGACGCCTGACAATGGCATAGACTTTTTGGTACATGTTCAGGAAATCCTAGGCGTCCTTTTCTTTCTGGTCTCCCAATGTAACTGCTCTCGCGGATACATGTAAATTTGCATACGCAGTTGGAGTTAAAATGAGAAGGGTGTCTGTCGACGTTTGACTGCACCAAAGAGCATGTTCTCCGATAAATGCGAGACAACTTGGCTGCAGGATAGGTACTGTTTAGTGGGGTATTCAGTCTTCCATCGACTATTCTTGCAATATTACCACCTTCAAAATTTAAATGAATGATTTGTTTGATATTTGAGCCTTCGCATCTTCTGTACTTGTTAGTGAATCTCTGAAGGTAACCGTTATTTTTTAACATCATTTTGAGCATCAGCAATTCTTCCTCCAGTCTGTCTGTAGAACATCTCCTCCTGACCCTGTAGAAAGAAGGTTTAACTTGTCTTCATTTATAGCTATTTGGAAGAAAACTATTAAAATGCTAATCTGTTTTTCTTGCTTTACCAATTTTCTCTAGTCACTTACATTATATCCTAATGCTTGATTGTTAACTCCTTTTATTCGCTTACGCTCCCAGTGGAACATAGGGCTTCAAGCTAGAGGCTTGAAGTTTTGGTAGCAGTGGTGTTTATTTTTAGGCGATAGGTTGCTAGCCTCATGCCCAACCTCCCCCATTTACTGGTCCTACTACTGGCTTAGCGAGGTTTAGGAGTGCGTCCGTGGCCCGGAATCGAACCTCGAACCACATGAGGCGTGGTTGGCGAGCATTCTGCCGCTGTTCTACCGACGCACGTTGACTCCTCTTAATTCACTTATATATATGTATATATATCAAAGTCATTAATGGAGCTACAGGTTAGTCTCTGTCTTTTAATAATTTCGTTTCCCAGTTTAACAGAAGGTGATGTGGGAGAACAGTTATGCTTAGTACTCAATTAAATTGTCTAATTTACGGTTTAAGCCAAGGACAGGTTAGGGTTACGTTAACCTAATAAAGGTGACATTAGGGTTGGTTCGAGTTAGATTACAGTAAGTACAGGAATATTTTCAACCTCGCCTAGTTAACTAGCTCGCTAGTTTTCTAGCCGGCCCGAAGCCCGGGTAAAGGAGAGGGTTGGGCATGGGGCTAGCAACCCCACACGACTAAATCTTTCAAACCACTAGAGAAACTTCAACACACAGAAAATATATTAAAAATACAAAAACTTCAAATAACAACAATCATATTCTTCGCTCGAATCGGAGAGGCGAAATGACACAGCGGGCTGGTGAAAGCCAACCTTCGGGAAGCCAGTCAGCCAGCCGATGTGTCTTCTCTCGATGAAATCAAGAATAAGAATGGGTACGTGGAATGTCCGTACAAAGTAATAGACTGGAAAGGCTGATCAGATAGCCAGAGGGAGGCGAAGATATGGCTAAGGGGTACTGGGTATCTGCGAAAGAAGATGGAATGGATGAGGATTAACAACACTGTCAACGGGAGAGTTAATAATCTCCGGTCACTTAGACGACGACCGTGAACACACTGAGGGAGTGGCTATCATGATGTCATCAGTGGCAGCCAAAGCCTCAATGCAGTGGGAACCAATCTCCTCCAGGATCATGACAGCAAGATTCAACTCCAAAGGAAGAAAGGTGACAATTATCCAACGCTACACACATTGCTACAAACAACGCGGAAGCAGTGGAGAAGATGGAAGATTTTTACAGACAACTATAAACAGTGATGGACAACATCCCAAATGGTGGCAGCAAAGTCCTCGTGGGCGAAATAAAGACTTGTATATATTTGTTATTCATTGGTTTTCAATGGAGTAATCTGTGAAACAAATCGAAAAGGAATGTCTTCAAATTTCTAAAAATTAGAATATGGAAAAGAAAGAGGAAAATCTGATTTCAAAATTTACGCCACAGGCTTTTGTGGTTATGGGATTCACTTAAGTAAGGAAGTAACAGCAGTGTAATATAGAAGTATTTATTAACTTATAAAAGGAATTACTTTGTTATGAAGACCTTTGTTAACTGATTGATCAAGGACCTGGGGATCTATAGGCCGGAATTGTTTACAGTTTACAATTTATTTAGGATAGTAGGCTATATGCCTGTGTTAATCCTTTCGATTTGTTACACACAGGAGGTCCAATCTCGCCTTGAATGAATCAACGGATGGCGCTGATACGACGTGTTCTGGTAGGGAGTTCCAATGGTTCACAGTCCGATGCGAAAAAGGATCTCCAAACGCAGACGATTCGACCGTGGTTTTTGCACCTTGAGATGATGTCCTCGCAATTGGTTGGTGCTAGAAGGAAGAAATAAATTAGATAAATTTGCTCCAAAATCATTTCTTAGGATACGGTATGCTAGTATTAGGTCACCCCTAAGTCTTCTGTATGACAGTGGAAATAAACCCAGTCGACTTAACCTCTCTTCATATGAGAGGGTTGAGAAACCTTTTATTAGCTTAGTTCCTACTCTTTGCACCCTTTCTAATAAGTCTATTTCGTATTTGGTGTCTCTTCCCCCTGGATCCTAAATTTACCTAAACATTATTCGATAAAATGATGTTCAACACTGGAATATAAATTTCTCAGCCAAAGAAAATTTTTTTAAGTTTCAATAAACACGCATAGATGGATAGTGAAATAATTGGAGAAGGTTTGTAATTCAGGTGGGTGGTTTGCGGTAATTCTGTTCCCTCAGTGGCATGGTTCATTTTAATTAGTCTCACCTCTCTTCAAAACAAAACTTCCAGTGATACCCTATGTTAGAATTTGTTATGAAGTTTCTCATAGAAATTCTCCTAGGATAACCAATGTTGAATAATGTCAGATGCATTTTACGAAAAGACATTCTTAATGTATTTTGAGTTTTCAATTTTTATACTTTTTTGGTCATATTGTATTTTACGCAGAGGCGTGTTTTATTATATAAATCTTATACTACTCTATATTTCCATGAAGTATACAAAAGTTAGTGACAGCTCACGAATTCTCCGTACTTGTTATTTATCAGTGAGCTTCTTTTGTACATTAATATGTGAACTAATTTTTCTTCTGACTTCCATTGTGTTAGCTTCGAAAGATGAAATTTTGTTTAGCATTTCCACTTACTTTTTATTTATAAGTAGTTTAGCATTACAAACATAAAAAATATGTTCATAGGTTTTATCCTGTCGGAAATCAACTATTTGTTTAAACATGATATTCAAGTTTTGGCTAACTATTTTCTACCAAGTTACTGGTTCATGAGCACATGAGGACGAATAGTAGTGAGAAAAGTTTTGGTGAAATCGATTTGGTCAGAGTTTCCATATTTTGTAGCGTGCGCACGATATGAATTACGTTAATGAACTCAACCAATCTTGAGTTATAAGCAACTAGGTCGTGTTATGATGATACTGAAGAGCATAACACACGTTTAGTGAATATGTAGCTAGCGAATTTGACTTTGTGTTTATGTTTGTCGGAGTATGAACAGAGAACGAGCAATAGTTACAAAACTGAAAATAAAACTTTCTCACCAAGTGTATTGCATTTAAAGTTTCTAAAGATTCTCTTAAAGTGTACTTCATAAGTCGTCGAAGTAGTAATCAGTGCAATACAAGCAAAGATTACAACTATTGTAGTTGGAAGACTAGCTTGGTGTGAATTTCAAGTGTTGAGTGAAAGATTACGAAATCTAGAAATACCACAAAATACGAAACTATATAGCTGTTTCTTTTTAGTAATGAATACTGGAAACTACTGAGGTCTAGTGGAAACTTAATCTCAAATTTTACCAAAGCTATTAACCTTTTTAATGTTACTAGATGACAATTTTGTTTTAATTAGTGGAAATAAAATTTTCAAAGGTTATTCTATTCAGTTTTTCTACACTCAAGTGGGAATCGGTTTAATTGTTGAACATTGAAAATATTCAAGACATAACTTTTATCTTTCTGGGTCAAATTATATCAATTGAAATGGGAAAACAGATGGTGAATTCTGTGCGGGAAAGACTGTCATATATCTAACAAAACAACAAAACTTTAAGTGGCATTAAATCACGTATACATCTAGTTTTACAAATTAATTTAGCCGCCCACGACGAACATGATAAAATACTTTGGTAAAACTGGGTCTACATTCTAAGTACCAAATGGGTAATCAACAATCTTAGTGTTTTCAATGGGGAGGTGACTAGATTTATACAATTTTAGGTAGTTAAATCATTCGATATTCTACTTTGAACATTTTCTTCGTATAAATTATTAATTTATGTAAAACGTTATGTCAACATATTCAAATACTTTTTTAATATTTTTCTATAGTTTGATTTGTAAGGATTAGTTATGTTTTACGAGTTGATCACGGACTGATATCAGTTAGAGAACCATTGAAAACCAGGGAGTACTGGACAGCTGCTGTTTCATCCTAGTTTGGGAATCATCGGCAGTACGCACCCACTGGGATTCGAACCCAGGACCTTCCGGTTACAAGGCAAGCTCGTATACCATTCAGCCACTGGGACCCGATTCAATGGCTCATGAATTCTAACTTCTACCAATTCGTGATTTTAGCGCGACCCCAACTATTGTCGTTGGTGGAAATCCATCCACACGTGACTTCTAATTGGACCTCACTGGTCACGACTTCTCACTAGAACTGCAGGAAGCTCCAACCTGTAGCAAGTCACTAGCGAGCATCAGAATAATTTTCTATAGTTTGATTTGTAAGGATTAGTTATGTTTTACGAGTTGATCACGGACTGATATCAGTTAGAGAACCATTGAAAACCAGGGAGTACTGGACAGCTGCTGTTTCATCCTAGTTTGGGAATCATCGGCAGTACGCACCCACTGGGATTCGAACCCAGGACCTTCCGGTTACAAGGCAAGCTCGTATACCATTCAGCCACTGGGACCCGATTCAATGGCTCATGAATTCTAACTTCTACCAATTCGTGATTTTAGCGCGACCCCAACTATTGTCGTTGGTGGAAATCCATCCACACGTGACTTCTAATTGGACCTCACTGGTCACGACTTCTCACTAGAACTGCAGGAAGCTCCAACCTGTAGCAAGTCACTAGCGAGCATCAGAATAATTTTCTATAGTTTGATTTGTAAGGATTAGTTATGTTTTACGAGTTGATCACGGACTGATATCAGTTAGAGAACCATTGAAAACCAGGGAGTACTGGACAGCTGCTGTTTCATCCTAGTTTGGGAATCATCGGCAGTACGCACCCACTGGGATTCGAACCCAGGACCTTCCGGTTACAAGGCAAGCTCGTATACCATTCAGCCACTGGGACCCGATTCAATGGCTCATGAATTCTAACTTCTACCAATTCGTGATTTTAGCGCGACCCCAACTATTGTCGTTGGTGGAAATCCATCCACACGTGACTTCTAATTGGACCTCACTGGTCACGACTTCTCACTAGAACTGCAGGAAGCTCCAACCTGTAGCAAGTCACTAGCGAGCATCAGAATAATTTTCTATAGTTTGATTTGTAAGGATTAGTTATGTTTTACGAGTTGATCACGGACTGATATCAGTTAGAGAACCATTGAAAACCAGGGAGTACTGGACAGCTGCTGTTTCATCCTAGTTTGGGAATCATCGGCAGTACGCACCCACTGGGATTCGAACCCAGGACCTTCCGGTTACAAGGCAAGCTCGTATACCATTCAGCCACTGGGACCCGATTCAATGGCTCATGAATTCTAACTTCTACCAATTCGTGATTTTAGCGCGACCCCAACTATTGTCGTTGGTGGAAATCCATCCACACGTGACTTCTAATTGGACCTCACTGGTCACGACTTCTCACTAGAACTGCAGGAAGCTCCAACCTGTAGCAAGTCACTAGCGAGCATCAGAATAATTTTCTATAGTTTGATTTGTAAGGATTAGTTATGTTTTACGAGTTGATCACGGACTGATATCAGTTAGAGAACCATTGAAAACCAGGGAGTACTGGACAGCTGCTGTTTCATCCTAGTTTGGGAATCATCGGCAGTACGCACCCACTGGGATTCGAACCCAGGACCTTCCGGTTACAAGGCAAGCTCGTATACCATTCAGCCACTGGGACCCGATTCAATGGCTCATGAATTCTAACTTCTACCAATTCGTGATTTTAGCGCGACCCCAACTATTGTCGTTGGTGGAAATCCATCCACACGTGACTTCTAATTGGACCTCACTGGTCACGACTTCTCACTAGAACTGCAGGAAGCTCCAACCTGTAGCAAGTCACTAGCGAGCATCAGAATAATTTTCTATAGTTTGATTTGTAAGGATTAGTTATGTTTTACGAGTTGATCACGGACCGATATCAGTTAGAGAACCATTGAAAACCAGGGAGTACTGGACAGCTGCTGTTTCATCCTAGTTTGGGAATCATCGGCAGTACGCACCCACTGGGATTCGAACCCAGGACCTTCCGGTTACAAGGCAAGCTCGTATACCATTCAGCCACTGGGACCCGATTCAATGGCTCATGAATTCTAACTTCTACCAATTCGTGATTTTAGCGCGACCCCAACTATTGTCGTTGGTGGAAATCCATCCACACGTGACTTCTAATTGGACCTCACTGGTCACGACTTCTCACTAGAACTGCAGGAAGCTCCAACCTGTAGCAAGTCACTAGCGAGCATCAGAATAATTTTCTATAGTTTGATTTGTAAGGATTAGTTATGTTTTACGAGTTGATCACGGACCGATATCAGTTAGAGAACCATTGAAAACCAGGGAGTACTGGACAGCTGCTGTTTCATCCTAGTTTGGGAATCATCGGCAGTACGCACCCACTGGGATTCGAACCCAGGACCTTCCGGTTACAAGGCAAGCTCGTATACCATTCAGCCACTGGGACCCGATTCAATGGCTCATGAATTCTAACTTCTACCAATTCGTGATTTTAGCGCGACCCCAACTATTGTCGTTGGTGGAAATCCATCCACACGTGACTTCTAATTGGACCTCACTGGTCACGACTTCTCACTAGAACTGCAGGAAGCTCCAACCTGTAGCAAGTCACTAGCGAGCATCAGAATAATTTTCTATAGTTTGATTTGTAAGGATTAGTTATGTTTTACGAGTTGATCACGGACCGATATCAGTTAGAGAACCATTGAAAACCAGGGAGTACTGGACAGCTGCTGTTTCATCCTAGTTTGGGAATCATCGGCAGTACGCACCCACTGGGATTCGAACCCAGGACCTTCCGGTTACAAGGCAAGCTCGTATACCATTCAGCCACTGGGACCCGATTCAATGGCTCATGAATTCTAACTTCTACCAATTCGTGATTTTAGCGCGACCCCAACTATTGTCGTTGGTGGAAATCCATCCACACGTGACTTCTAATTGGACCTCACTGGTCACGACTTCTCACTAGAACTGCAGGAAGCTCCAACCTGTAGCAAGTCACTAGCGAGCATCAGAATAATTTTCTATAGTTTGATTTGTAAGGATTAGTTATGTTTTACGAGTTGATCACGGACTGATATCAGTTAGAGAACCATTGAAAACCAGGGAGTACTGGACAGCTGCTGTTTCATCCTAGTTTGGGAATCATCGGCAGTACGCACCCACTGGGATTCGAACCCAGGACCTTCCGGTTACAAGGCAAGCTCGTATACCATTCAGCCACTGGGACCCGATTCAATGGCTCATGAATTCTAACTTCTACCAATTCGTGATTTTAGCGCGACCCCAACTATTGTCGTTGGTGGAAATCCATCCACACGTGACTTCTAATTGGACCTCACTGGTCACGACTTCTCACTAGAACTGCAGGAAGCTCCAACCTGTAGCAAGTCACTAGCGAGCATCAGAATAATTTTCTATAGTTTGATTTGTAAGGATTAGTTATGTTTTACGAGTTGATCACGGACCGATATCAGTTAGAGAACCATTGAAAACCAGGGAGTACTGGACAGCTGCTGTTTCATCCTAGTTTGGGAATCATCGGCAGTACGCACCCACTGGGATTCGAACCCAGGACCTTCCGGTTACAAGGCAAGCTCGTATACCATTCAGCCACTGGGACCCGATTCAATGGCTCATGAATTCTAACTTCTACCAATTCGTGATTTTAGCGCGACCCCAACTATTGTCGTTGGTGGAAATCCATCCACACGTGACTTCTAATTGGACCTCACTGGTCACGACTTCTCACTAGAACTGCAGGAAGCTCCAACCTGTAGCAAGTCACTAGCGAGCATCAGAATAATTTTCTATAGTTTGATTTGTAAGGATTAGTTATGTTTTACGAGTTGATCACGGACTGATATCAGTTAGAGAACCATTGAAAACCAGGGAGTACTGGACAGCTGCTGTTTCATCCTAGTTTGGGAATCATCGGCAGTACGCACCCACTGGGATTCGAACCCAGGACCTTCCGGTTACAAGGCAAGCTCGTATACCATTCAGCCACTGGGACCCGATTCAATGGCTCATGAATTCTAACTTCTACCAATTCGTGATTTTAGCGCGACCCCAACTATTGTCGTTGGTGGAAATCCATCCACACGTGACTTCTAATTGGACCTCACTGGTCACGACTTCTCACTAGAACTGCAGGAAGCTCCAACCTGTAGCAAGTCACTAGCGAGCATCAGAATAATTTTCTATAGTTTGATTTGTAAGGATTAGTTATGTTTTACGAGTTGATCACGGACCGATATCAGTTAGAGAACCATTGAAAACCAGGGAGTACTGGACAGCTGCTGTTTCATCCTAGTTTGGGAATCATCGGCAGTACGCACCCACTGGGATTCGAACCCAGGACCTTCCGGTTACAAGGCAAGCTCGTATACCATTCAGCCACTGGGACCCGATTCAATGGCTCATGAATTCTAACTTCTACCAATTCGTGATTTTAGCGCGACCCCAACTATTGTCGTTGGTGGAAATCCATCCACACGTGACTTCTAATTGGACCTCACTGGTCACGACTTCTCACTAGAACTGCAGGAAGCTCCAACCTGTAGCAAGTCACTAGCGAGCATCAGAATAATTTTCTATAGTTTGATTTGTAAGGATTAGTTATGTTTTACGAGTTGATCACGGACTGATATCAGTTAGAGAACCATTGAAAACCAGGGAGTACTGGACAGCTGCTGTTTCATCCTAGTTTGGGAATCATCGGCAGTACGCACCCACTGGGATTCGAACCCAGGACCTTCCGGTTACAAGGCAAGCTCGTATACCATTCAGCCACTGGGACCCGATTCAATGGCTCATGAATTCTAACTTCTACCAATTCGTGATTTTAGCGCGACCCCAACTATTGTCGTTGGTGGAAATCCATCCACACGTGACTTCTAATTGGACCTCACTGGTCACGACTTCTCACTAGAACTGCAGGAAGCTCCAACCTGTAGCAAGTCACTAGCGAGCATCAGAATAATTTTCTATAGTTTGATTTGTAAGGATTAGTTATGTTTTACGAGTTGATCACGGACCGATATCAGTTAGAGAACCATTGAAAACCAGGGAGTACTGGACAGCTGCTGTTTCATCCTAGTTTGGGAATCATCGGCAGTACGCACCCACTGGGATTCGAACCCAGGACCTTCCGGTTACAAGGCAAGCTCGTATACCATTCAGCCACTGGGACCCGATTCAATGGCTCATGAATTCTAACTTCTACCAATTCGTGATTTTAGCGCGACCCCAACTATTGTCGTTGGTGGAAATCCATCCACACGTGACTTCTAATTGGACCTCACTGGTCACGACTTCTCACTAGAACTGCAGGAAGCTCCAACCTGTAGCAAGTCACTAGCGAGCATCAGAATAATTTTCTATAGTTTGATTTGTAAGGATTAGTTATGTTTTACGAGTTGATCACGGACTGATATCAGTTAGAGAACCATTGAAAACCAGGGAGTACTGGACAGCTGCTGTTTCATCCTAGTTTGGGAATCATCGGCAGTACGCACCCACTGGGATTCGAACCCAGGACCTTCCGGTTACAAGGCAAGCTCGTATACCATTCAGCCACTGGGACCCGATTCAATGGCTCATGAATTCTAACTTCTACCAATTCGTGATTTTAGCGCGACCCCAACTATTGTCGTTGGTGGAAATCCATCCACACGTGACTTCTAATTGGACCTCACTGGTCACGACTTCTCACTAGAACTGCAGGAAGCTCCAACCTGTAGCAAGTCACTAGCGAGCATCAGAATAATTTTCTATAGTTTGATTTGTAAGGATTAGTTATGTTTTACGAGTTGATCACGGACTGATATCAGTTAGAGAACCATTGAAAACCAGGGAGTACTGGACAGCTGCTGTTTCATCCTAGTTTGGGAATCATCGGCAGTACGCACCCACTGGGATTCGAACCCAGGACCTTCCGGTTACAAGGCAAGCTCGTATACCATTCAGCCACTGGGACCCGATTCAATGGCTCATGAATTCTAACTTCTACCAATTCGTGATTTTAGCGCGACCCCAACTATTGTCGTTGGTGGAAATCCATCCACACGTGACTTCTAATTGGACCTCACTGGTCACGACTTCTCACTAGAACTGCAGGAAGCTCCAACCTGTAGCAAGTCACTAGCGAGCATCAGAATAATTTTCTATAGTTTGATTTGTAAGGATTAGTTATGTTTTACGAGTTGATCACGGACTGATATCAGTTAGAGAACCATTGAAAACCAGGGAGTACTGGACAGCTGCTGTTTCATCCTAGTTTGGGAATCATCGGCAGTACGCACCCACTGGGATTCGAACCCAGGACCTTCCGGTTACAAGGCAAGCTCGTATACCATTCAGCCACTGGGACCCGATTCAATGGCTCATGAATTCTAACTTCTACCAATTCGTGATTTTAGCGCGACCCCAACTATTGTCGTTGGTGGAAATCCATCCACACGTGACTTCTAATTGGACCTCACTGGTCACGACTTCTCACTAGAACTGCAGGAAGCTCCAACCTGTAGCAAGTCACTAGCGAGCATCAGAATAATTTTCTATAGTTTGATTTGTAAGGATTAGTTATGTTTTACGAGTTGATCACGGACTGATATCAGTTAGAGAACCATTGAAAACCAGGGAGTACTGGACAGCTGCTGTTTCATCCTAGTTTGGGAATCATCGGCAGTACGCACCCACTGGGATTCGAACCCAGGACCTTCCGGTTACAAGGCAAGCTCGTATACCATTCAGCCACTGGGACCCGATTCAATGGCTCATGAATTCTAACTTCTACCAATTCGTGATTTTAGCGCGACCCCAACTATTGTCGTTGGTGGAAATCCATCCACACGTGACTTCTAATTGGACCTCACTGGTCACGACTTCTCACTAGAACTGCAGGAAGCTCCAACCTGTAGCAAGTCACTAGCGAGCATCAGAATAATTTTCTATAGTTTGATTTGTAAGGATTAGTTATGTTTTACGAGTTGATCACGGACTGATATCAGTTAGAGAACCATTGAAAACCAGGGAGTACTGGACAGCTGCTGTTTCATCCTAGTTTGGGAATCATCGGCAGTACGCACCCACTGGGATTCGAACCCAGGACCTTCCGGTTACAAGGCAAGCTCGTATACCATTCAGCCACTGGGACCCGATTCAATGGCTCATGAATTCTAACTTCTACCAATTCGTGATTTTAGCGCGACCCCAACTATTGTCGTTGGTGGAAATCCATCCACACGTGACTTCTAATTGGACCTCACTGGTCACGACTTCTCACTAGAACTGCAGGAAGCTCCAACCTGTAGCAAGTCACTAGCGAGCATCAGAATAATTTTCTATAGTTTGATTTGTAAGGATTAGTTATGTTTTACGAGTTGATCACGGACTGATATCAGTTAGAGAACCATTGAAAACCAGGGAGTACTGGACAGCTGCTGTTTCATCCTAGTTTGGGAATCATCGGCAGTACGCACCCACTGGGATTCGAACCCAGGACCTTCCGGTTACAAGGCAAGCTCGTATACCATTCAGCCACTGGGACCCGATTCAATGGCTCATGAATTCTAACTTCTACCAATTCGTGATTTTAGCGCGACCCCAACTATTGTCGTTGGTGGAAATCCATCCACACGTGACTTCTAATTGGACCTCACTGGTCACGACTTCTCACTAGAACTGCAGGAAGCTCCAACCTGTAGCAAGTCACTAGCGAGCATCAGAATAATTTTCTATAGTTTGATTTGTAAGGATTAGTTATGTTTTACGAGTTGATCACGGACTGATATCAGTTAGAGAACCATTGAAAACCAGGGAGTACTGGACAGCTGCTGTTTCATCCTAGTTTGGGAATCATCGGCAGTACGCACCCACTGGGACTCGAACCCAGGACCTTCCGGTTACAAGGCAAGCTCGTATACCATTCAGCCACTGGGACCCGATTCAATGGCTCATGAATTCTAACTTCTACCAATTCGTGATTTTAGCGCGACCCCAACTATTGTCGTTGGTGGAAATCCATCCACACGTGACTTCTAATTGGACCTCACTGGTCACGACTTCTCACTAGAACTGCAGGAAGCTCCAACCTGTAGCAAGTCACTAGCGAGCATCAGAATAATTTTCTATAGTTTGATTTGTAAGGATTAGTTATGTTTTACGAGTTGATCACGGACTGATATCAGTTAGAGAACCATTGAAAACCAGGGAGTACTGGACAGCTGCTGTTTCATCCTAGTTTGGGAATCATCGGCAGTACGCACCCACTGGGATTCGAACCCAGGACCTTCCGGTTACAAGGCAAGCTCGTATACCATTCAGCCACTGGGACCCGATTCAATGGCTCATGAATTCTAACTTCTACCAATTCGTGATTTTAGCGCGACCCCAACTATTGTCGTTGGTGGAAATCCATCCACACGTGACTTCTAATTGGACCTCACTGGTCACGACTTCTCACTAGAACTGCAGGAAGCTCCAACCTGTAGCAAGTCACTAGCGAGCATCAGAATAATTTTCTATAGTTTGATTTGTAAGGATTAGTTATGTTTTACGAGTTGATCACGGACTGATATCAGTTAGAGAACCATTGAAAACCAGGGAGTACTGGACAGCTGCTGTTTCATCCTAGTTTGGGAATCATCGGCAGTACGCACCCACTGGGATTCGAACCCAGGACCTTCCGGTTACAAGGCAAGCTCGTATACCATTCAGCCACTGGGACCCGATTCAATGGCTCATGAATTCTAACTTCTACCAATTCGTGATTTTAGCGCGACCCCAACTATTGTCGTTGGTGGAAATCCATCCACACGTGACTTCTAATTGGACCTCACTGGTCACGACTTCTCACTAGAACTGCAGGAAGCTCCAACCTGTAGCAAGTCACTAGCGAGCATCAGAATAATTTTCTATAGTTTGATTTGTAAGGATTAGTTATGTTTTACGAGTTGATCACGGACTGATATCAGTTAGAGAACCATTGAAAACCAGGGAGTACTGGACAGCTGCTGTTTCATCCTAGTTTGGGAATCATCGGCAGTACGCACCCACTGGGATTCGAACCCAGGACCTTCCGGTTACAAGGCAAGCTCGTATACCATTCAGCCACTGGGACCCGATTCAATGGCTCATGAATTCTAACTTCTACCAATTCGTGATTTTAGCGCGACCCCAACTATTGTCGTTGGTGGAAATCCATCCACATGTGACTTCTAATTGGACCTCACTGGTCACGACTTCTCACTAGAACTGCAGGAAGCTCCAACCTGTAGCAAGTCACTAGCGAGCATCAGAATAATTTTCTATAGTTTGATTTGTAAGGATTAGTTATGTTTTACGAGTTGATCACGGACTGATATCAGTTAGAGAACCATTGAAAACCAGGGAGTACTGGACAGCTGCTGTTTCATCCTAGTTCGGGAATCATCGGCAGTACGCACCCACTAGGATTCGAACCCAGGACCTTCCGGTTACAAGGCAAGCTCGTATACCATTCAGCCACTGGGACCCGATTCAATGGCTCATGAATTCTAACTTCTACCAATTCGTGATTTTAGCGCGACCCCAACTATTGTCGTTGGTGGAAATCCATCCACACGTGACTTCTAATTGGACCTCACTGGTCACGACTTCTCACTAGAACTGCAGGAAGCTCCAACCTGTAGCAAGTCACTAGCGAGCATCAGAATAATTTTCTATAGTTTGATTTGTAAGGATTAGTTATGTTTTACGAGTTGATCACGGACTGATATCAGTTAGAGAACCATTGAAAACCAGGGAGTACTGGACAGCTGCTGTTTCATCCTAGTTTGGGAATCATCGGCAGTACGCACCCACTGGGATTCGAACCCAGGACCTTCCGGTTACAAGGCAAGCTCGTATACCATTCAGCCACTGGGACCCGATTCAATGGCTCATGAATTCTAACTTCTACCAATTCGTGATTTTAGCGCGACCCCAACTATTGTCGTTGGTGGAAATCCATCCACACGTGACTTCTAATTGGACCTCACTGGTCACGACTTCTCACTAGAACTGCAGGAAGCTCCAACCTGTAGCAAGTCACTAGCGAGCATCAGAATAATTTTCTATAGTTTGATTTGTAAGGATTAGTTATGTTTTACGAGTTGATCACGGACTGATATCAGTTAGAGAACCATTGAAAACCAGGGAGTACTGGACAGCTGCTGTTTCATCCTAGTTTGGGAATCATCGGCAGTACGCACCCACTGGGATTCGAACCCAGGACCTTCCGGTTACAAGGCAAGCTCGTATACCATTCAGCCACTGGGACCCGATTCAATGGCTCATGAATTCTAACTTCTACCAATTCGTGATTTTAGCGCGACCCCAACTATTGTCGTTGGTGGAAATCCATCCACACGTGACTTCTAATTGGACCTCACTGGTCACGACTTCTCACTAGAACTGCAGGAAGCTCCAACCTGTAGCAAGTCACTAGCGAGCATCAGAATAATTTTCTATAGTTTGATTTGTAAGGATTAGTTATGTTTTACGAGTTGATCACGGACTGATATCAGTTAGAGAACCATTGAAAACCAGGGAGTACTGGACAGCTGCTGTTTCATCCTAGTTTGGGAATCATCGGCAGTACGCACCCACTGGGATTCGAACCCAGGACCTTCCGGTTACAAGGCAAGCTCGTATACCATTCAGCCACTGGGACCCGATTCAATGGCTCATGAATTCTAACTTCTACCAATTCGTGATTTTAGCGCGACCCCAACTATTGTCGTTGGTGGAAATCCATCCACACGTGACTTCTAATTGGACCTCACTGGTCACGACTTCTCACTAGAACTGCAGGAAGCTCCAACCTGTAGCAAGTCACTAGCGAGCATCAGAATAATTTTCTATAGTTTGATTTGTAAGGATTAGTTATGTTTTACGAGTTGATCACGGACTGATATCAGTTAGAGAACCATTGAAAACCAGGGAGTACTGGACAGCTGCTGTTTCATCCTAGTTTGGGAATCATCGGCAGTACGCACCCACTGGGATTCGAACCCAGGACCTTCCGGTTACAAGGCAAGCTCGTATACCATTCAGCCACTGGGACCCGATTCAATGGCTCATGAATTCTAACTTCTACCAATTCGTGATTTTAGCGCGACCCCAACTATTGTCGTTGGTGGAAATCCATCCACACGTGACTTCTAATTGGACCTCACTGGTCACGACTTCTCACTAGAACTGCAGGAAGCTCCAACCTGTAGCAAGTCACTAGCGAGCATCAGAATAATTTTCTATAGTTTGATTTGTAAGGATTAGTTATGTTTTACGAGTTGATCACGGACTGATATCAGTTAGAGAACCATTGAAAACCAGGGAGTACTGGACAGCTGCTGTTTCATCCTAGTTTGGGAATCATCGGCAGTACGCACCCACTGGGATTCGAACCCAGGACCTTCCGGTTACAAGGCAAGCTCGTATACCATTCAGCCACTGGGACCCGATTCAATGGCTCATGAATTCTAACTTCTACCAATTCGTGATTTTAGCGCGACCCCAACTATTGTCGTTGGTGGAAATCCATCCACACGTGACTTCTAATTGGACCTCACTGGTCACGACTTCTCACTAGAACTGCAGGAAGCTCCAACCTGTAGCAAGTCACTAGCGAGCATCAGAATAATTTTCTATAGTTTGATTTGTAAGGATTAGTTATGTTTTACGAGTTGATCACGGACTGATATCAGTTAGAGAACCATTGAAAACCAGGGAGTACTGGACAGCTGCTGTTTCATCCTAGTTTGGGAATCATCGGCAGTACGCACCCACTGGGATTCGAACCCAGGACCTTCCGGTTACAAGGCAAGCTCGTATACCATTCAGCCACTGGGACCCGATTCAATGGCTCATGAATTCTAACTTCTACCAATTCGTGATTTTAGCGCGACCCCAACTATTGTCGTTGGTGGAAATCCATCCACACGTGACTTCTAATTGGACCTCACTGGTCACGACTTCTCACTAGAACTGCAGGAAGCTCCAACCTGTAGCAAGTCACTAGCGAGCATCAGAATAATTTTCTATAGTTTGATTTGTAAGGATTAGTTATGTTTTACGAGTTGATCACGGACTGATATCAGTTAGAGAACCATTGAAAACCAGGGAGTACTGGACAGCTGCTGTTTCATCCTAGTTTGGGAATCATCGGCAGTACGCACCCACTGGGATTCGAACCCAGGACCTTCCGGTTACAAGGCAAGCTCGTATACCATTCAGCCACTGGGACCCGATTCAATGGCTCATGAATTCTAACTTCTACCAATTCGTGATTTTAGCGCGACCCCAACTATTGTCGTTGGTGGAAATCCATCCACACGTGACTTCTAATTGGACCTCACTGGTCACGACTTCTCACTAGAACTGCAGGAAGCTCCAACCTGTAGCAAGTCACTAGCGAGCATCAGAATAATTTTCTATAGTTTGATTTGTAAGGATTAGTTATGTTTTACGAGTTGATCACGGACTGATATCAGTTAGAGAACCATTGAAAACCAGGGAGTACTGGACAGCTGCTGTTTCATCCTAGTTTGGGAATCATCGGCAGTACGCACCCACTGGGATTCGAACCCAGGACCTTCCGGTTACAAGGCAAGCTCGTATACCATTCAGCCACTGGGACCCGATTCAATGGCTCATGAATTCTAACTTCTACCAATTCGTGATTTTAGCGCGACCCCAACTATTGTCGTTGGTGGAAATCCATCCACACGTGACTTCTAATTGGACCTCACTGGTCACGACTTCTCACTAGAACTGCAGGAAGCTCCAACCTGTAGCAAGTCACTAGCGAGCATCAGAATAATTTTCTATAGTTTGATTTGTAAGGATTAGTTATGTTTTACGAGTTGATCACGGACTGATATCAGTTAGAGAACCATTGAAAACCAGGGAGTACTGGACAGCTGCTGTTTCATCCTAGTTTGGGAATCATCGGCAGTACGCACCCACTGGGATTCGAACCCAGGACCTTCCGGTTACAAGGCAAGCTCGTATACCATTCAGCCACTGGGACCCGATTCAATGGCTCATGAATTCTAACTTCTACCAATTCGTGATTTTAGCGCGACCCCAACTATTGTCGTTGGTGGAAATCCATCCACACGTGACTTCTAATTGGACCTCACTGGTCACGACTTCTCACTAGAACTGCAGGAAGCTCCAACCTGTAGCAAGTCACTAGCGAGCATCAGAATAATTTTCTATAGTTTGATTTGTAAGGATTAGTTATGTTTTACGAGTTGATCACGGACTGATATCAGTTAGAGAACCATTGAAAACCAGGGAGTACTGGACAGCTGCTGTTTCATCCTAGTTTGGGAATCATCGGCAGTACGCACCCACTGGGATTCGAACCCAGGACCTTCCGGTTACAAGGCAAGCTCGTATACCATTCAGCCACTGGGACCCGATTCAATGGCTCATGAATTCTAACTTCTACCAATTCGTGATTTTAGCGCGACCCCAACTATTGTCGTTGGTGGAAATCCATCCACACGTGACTTCTAATTGGACCTCACTGGTCACGACTTCTCACTAGAACTGCAGGAAGCTCCAACCTGTAGCAAGTCACTAGCGAGCATCAGAATAATTTTCTATAGTTTGATTTGTAAGGATTAGTTATGTTTTACGAGTTGATCACGGACTGATATCAGTTAGAGAACCATTGAAAACCAGGGAGTACTGGACAGCTGCTGTTTCATCCTAGTTTGGGAATCATCGGCAGTACGCACCCACTGGGATTCGAACCCAGGACCTTCCGGTTACAAGGCAAGCTCGTATACCATTCAGCCACTGGGACCCGATTCAATGGCTCATGAATTCTAACTTCTACCAATTCGTGATTTTAGCGCGACCCCAACTATTGTCGTTGGTGGAAATCCATCCACACGTGACTTCTAATTGGACCTCACTGGTCACGACTTCTCACTAGAACTGCAGGAAGCTCCAACCTGTAGCAAGTCACTAGCGAGCATCAGAATAATTTTCTATAGTTTGATTTGTAAGGATTAGTTATGTTTTACGAGTTGATCACGGACTGATATCAGTTAGAGAACCATTGAAAACCAGGGAGTACTGGACAGCTGCTGTTTCATCCTAGTTTGGGAATCATCGGCAGTACGCACCCACTGGGATTCGAACCCAGGACCTTCCGGTTACAAGGCAAGCTCGTATACCATTCAGCCACTGGGACCCGATTCAATGGCTCATGAATTCTAACTTCTACCAATTCGTGATTTTAGCGCGACCCCAACTATTGTCGTTGGTGGAAATCCATCCACACGTGACTTCTAATTGGACCTCACTGGTCACGACTTCTCACTAGAACTGCAGGAAGCTCCAACCTGTAGCAAGTCACTAGCGAGCATCAGAATAATTTTCTATAGTTTGATTTGTAAGGATTAGTTATGTTTTACGAGTTGATCACGGACTGATATCAGTTAGAGAACCATTGAAAACCAGGGAGTACTGGACAGCTGCTGTTTCATCCTAGTTTGGGAATCATCGGCAGTACGCACCCACTGGGATTCGAACCCCGGACCTTCCGGTTACAAGGCAAGCTCGTATACCATTCAGCCACTGGGACCCGATTCAATGGCTCATGAATTCTAACTTCTACCAATTCGTGATTTTAGCGCGACCCCAACTATTGTCGTTGGTGGAAATCCATCCACACGTGACTTCTAATTGGACCTCACTGGTCACGACTTCTCACTAGAACTGCAGGAAGCTCCAACCTGTAGCAAGTCACTAGCGAGCATCAGAATAATTTTCTATAGTTTGATTTGTAAGGATTAGTTATGTTTTACGAGTTGATCACGGACTGATATCAGTTAGAGAACCATTGAAAACCAGGGAGTACTGGACAGCTGCTGTTTCATCCTAGTTTGGGAATCATCGGCAGTACGCACCCACTGGGATTCGAACCCAGGACCTTCCGGTTACAAGGCAAGCTCGTATACCATTCAGCCACTGGGACCCGATTCAATGGCTCATGAATTCTAACTTCTACCAATTCGTGATTTTAGCGCGACCCCAACTATTGTCGTTGGTGGAAATCCATCACGAATTGGTAGAAGTTAGATTTCATGAGCCATTGAATCGTGTCCCATTGGCTGAATGGTATACGAGCTTGCCTTGTAACCGGAAGGTCCTGGGTTCGAATCCCAGTGGGTGCGTACTGCCGATGATTCCCAAACTAGGATGAAACAGCAGCTGTCCAGTACTCCCTGGTTTTCAATGGTTCTCTAACTGATATCAGTCCGTGATCAACTCGTAAAACATAACTAATCCTTACAAATCAAACTATAGAAAATTATTCTGATGCTCGCTAGTGACTTGCTACAGGTTGGAGCTTCCTGCAGTTCTAGTGAGAAGTCGTGACCAGTGAGGTCCAATTAGAAGTCACGTGTGGATGGATTTCCACCAACGACAATAGTTGGGGTCGCGCTAAAATCACGAATTGGTAGAAGTTAGAATTCATGAGCCATTGAATCGGGTCCCAGTGGCTGAATGGTATACGAGCTTGCCTTGTAACCGGAAGGTCCTGGGTTCGAATCCCAGTGGGTGCGTACTGCCGATGATTCCCAAACTAGGATGAAACAGCAGCTGTCCAGTACTTCCTGGTTTTCAATGGTTCTCTAACTGATATCAGTCCGTGATGAACTCGTAAAACTTTTTTAATATTTTATTAATTTTTCTTCTTTAGATAAAGATAAATGTATATAAAGGATGTTGGTGTACTAGCTACTTTTAATTCATGGATACAAGTTTGTTATCATTATTGCTGTTACATGTCGTAAGCTTGAGCTTATAACTTCAAGGAGGAATTTGTAGTAGACTGTACTCAACGAGTAGATTATAAAGTAGTTTAGTAATTGATTACAGGATTTCATCATGAGCTGACATTGGTTAGAGAACCACTGGAAAACCTGAGAGTAATGTGCAGCTGCTTCGTCCTAGTTTGGGACTCTTCATCAGTACGCACCCACCGGGATTCGAACCCAGGACCTTCTGGTTACAAGGCGAGCTAGCTCGTAGACCATTAAGCCGCTAAGACGGGACAGCTGTCCAGTACTCCCAGGTTTTCCAATGGTTCTCTAACCAATGTCAGCTCATGATGAAATCCTGTAACCTGTCAACCAAATCCATACAAATCAATACTTGAATAGTGTAGTAATTATTTGCTCAACTGAAAATACGTAAATTATTCCTACAGATAACCTAAGGCTACTGGGAAAAAACACAGTGAAATATTGACTGCACTGATAAATGACTGCAAAATTGCTGTGGAACTAGACGGAGATTCTAGAAAATATAGTTCATTATTTATTCTTGTAGTTCACGTTGTCTCACTGATGATATTCCTTGTTGTGGTGGACTATATCGAGCAACAGGCGGTTGGCACTGCGAAGACTGGTGTAGGTTGGATTGACAAAAAGACTCCGGAAAATCTGGACTTCACCAACAATTTATGTCTAGTGTCACACAAACTTGAAGATCTACAGGTGAAAAACAACAAGTTGAGGCAGCGAAGACAGGATTTCAAGTGAACACAGAGAGGACAGAGGTGATTCTGATACCAAACAAACAGCAAAAACACCGGTCACGATTAGCGGGAAAAATTTGGAGCAATTTATTTTTTGCACTTATCGTTACAACCGCAGGAAGCTCAGATGAGGATGTCAAAGTCAGACAAGCCAGATCACCTCCATCTTATCTATGTTCACCTGGTTACCAATATTACCTGAATGTATAATGTTTTAACAAACCACTGGATAAAATGCTTCAGTAAATATCATCTTTTAAAACAGAGGATGAGACGTGCATTCAGCAACTTTAACATAAACTTTATCCAAGTATCTAACCTGTACGTGACTATTATTATTTCTTTCTTTACAGATCATTTATTTAGCAACTTATATATTCAATTCATTAATTTATCTTTTACTTTATTATAGAAAGTTAAATTTTGACGTAATTTTCAGGTGAAATTGTATATTTATATCACCAAAGTAGCATAGAATACTTCTCATTCTTCAAAATCCAGATGACGAACTTTTAAATGGAGATAAACATTTTTAGAATTATTATTTCTACACTAAGTCGCATCACCTGGGAGAGAATAAAAGAAGCACTGGATACAGAACTCCTCCAGTTCGCCGGAACAAGTTAGATTCAGGAAAGGCAAAGCATGTGCTGATCGGATTGCAACTCTACGAATCATCATCACGGAACAAAGCATAGAATGGCAGTCAAACCTCTATCTCAATCGCATCGACTTGGAGGAGGCCTTCCATAGACAGCGTAGACCGAGAAGTAATTTAGGAACTACTTCAACACCATGGCGTACCTCAAATCTTTATCAACCTTATTCAACAGCTAGCTTTATGACAAGGCCTATCACGTGTCAGGTGATCCACAACAGGAAACTTAGCGAGGCGTTCGAAGTGAATACAGGAGTAAGACAAGACTGCCTATTATCACCGATAATACTCTTGATTGTGATGGACTGGGTTGTGTCAGACTGTACACAGGGAGCAAGGAGTCAGGAATACGCTGGACGACCGATAGGAAGACTCTAGAATATCTGTATTTCGCAGGTGATATCTATCTTATGTCACACAGACTCGAAGACTTACATGCGAAAACCAACAAATTGACAGAAGAGGCTGGGAGCGAAGACAGGACTTCAGATGAACACAAAAAAGACGAAGGTGATGCAGATAACCAACCAGCAACAACCAGCACCAGTCACCATCAACGGGAGAGTTTTGATTCCTTCATTTACCTAGGAATCACGGTCACAACCACAAGCATCTCGGACGGATGAAGATGTCAAAGTCAGAATTGAAAAGGCAAGATATGCATGCCTTAATCAACCTGAAACCATTTGGGAACTCTTATGCACTGCACCTCAGCATAAGGAACAAGATTCGGATTTTCAACACAAATTTTAAGTCAGTCAATTCTTCTTTACTAGTCAAAAGCTTGCACTGCGTGTCGTAAAAATGATTTCCAACAGGCCAGTGCAGACTCTTATCAGCAACTGTCCACTACGCTGGCTCCATAATGAAGATCAAATGGACAGCCTTGGTGAATTAGAGACAATAATCTCCGGCTGGGAACAAACCAATCAAGAGCCTACTGCTCAACAAATATGTAGGAGAAAATGGAGATGGGTTTGGTATTCGTTGAGGAGGCCATCGAATGACATCACGTGCAATGCAGGTCATTGCTCTAGTGGAATGCAAATGGGAAGCGACGAGTGGGTCGTCGGTGCGAGGGTGACATGGAGGAGATCGTTTGGTGAGGATGAGATGAGATATTATGGTTAATCGTGGACCCAGCTGAATAGGATGGCAGAGAATAGAAGAAAGTGGATAGGTGTTGTTGAGGCCATATGTCCCAATCGGAAAGCAAGGGAATAATTATGAAAATAGTAATTATTTCTATTTGTCAACAAATGTAGAAGTCAAGAAAGGGAAGATTGAGAAAAGAATATTCTTTTACACAACTACCTCATCTGACCGAATCCGAATCCAAGAACACAAATTCGCTGTAAAAAGACATAGTATATATTTTTTCGTATCAATACACGTGGGTAATTATGGACACCAACTTGATTGGATTAATGTAGGAATTTTAAAACAGAGGAAACATCAAAAATGCAGTCAGGAAATTTCTAGAAACCTGGTACTCAAGTGAGTGAGCAATTTACAAACACACTACTATGGACCAAATTTACCCGCTAATGAAAAGTAAATCACATGACAGTAAAGTTCAAATCCTAAGCTAGTAAAAATTATCAATAGAGACGTAAATGAAAAACCAGTCACGACAAAGGAGGTTGTCAGGAGGAGACACAATTATATCATAATTTATTTTATACTAAAACCTGCGCTGAAGGAGGACATTGTCTAGAAGGACGACAAAAGCTTCTCAGTTGAATCAGCCAACTCAGAGAACACGACGAATTCAGTAATATCGAGTTGTCTCGATCAATAGAATTACATCATGTGTAAGTGATAAGACACTCTGTTTTAACTTACCGTGTCGATGCTGAACATAAAGTTAATGTTTTCTAGGCGTTTAAAATTATCTATTATACTCCGACTGATCTTGATTTTCCCTTATGAGTTTGTCACCAACATATGCCTACAGCTGTCGGAATCCACCTGAAGAAGTCAAACTTATGTGTTTAGAAAGATTTTTTGTAAATGCTTTCTTTACCGTGACCATCGCTATTTAGTTTCCCCTTCCCCTTGAGCGTTTTCCAAACTATTATTGTTTTAACTGGTGGATGGTGACTAGCAATGGAATCCAGGATGCGCAGTTCGTCCTATTTAACTCGTCAGCTGGATGTACTTGTTTTCCACAGTGAGTGATGATGTTCTCACCGAGGCTAGAACCCAGTGACAATAGTTTCAAACGCCAAAGGGTTACCCATCAGACCACTTGGGCCACGAGAGCCGCGTCGTGTGCAACGGGTCATATTGATTATTTAATTCAGATACATATGCTTCGACGATGTCTGGGCATGTAGCATCTGCATAAGAAGCCGACATGTCAACCTGAGACCGAGCACTTCAGTCCAATCAATCGACGGTAAAATCTAAAATTCAATTAAATATTATTGCTTTAATTATCATTAAGTTTCGCGTAAATTTTTTTCTCAATTTTACCTATTATTCAATTTACTGTCATATTTTTATGCATATTATCACTCAAACATTCCTTTGAAGTGAAATTCTATTGATCTCAAGAACTCAGATTATTTAATAAACACATCAATGTTGTCAATAGTAATTACTCTTTAAATATTATTATTTTTATCTGAATGTAGTAGCCAGATGAAGAAGTTATCGAAGAGTATATTATTTGCTCAGTCGTTTCCTTTCTGAACAAAGCAAGAACTACAGTTTTCGCAGAATAATAAAGTGGTACCACCTTTTATTTCGTTGCCTTCTCGTCAGCTGCTTACAGGCTAAAGACATTAAATGTATCTACAAAATCAACTTTAACATACTTGCACAGAGTTCATTTTAAACAGAAATCAATCGACCAATATATGCATACAGTAATAATATATACATATATATATATATGCAATATTAAACACTATTCCGAACAATAATAATCATACACAATGGAAACCTTTCGGCATTACGCATTTAGATGAAAGAGAGATGAAAATATCCAACTCCAAATGTACATACAAATCTACATGCATCTGCGGGAGTAGTTACATTGGAAGGACAGAAAGAAGGGCATATCTACAATTTTCTGAACACGCACCAAATAGCTTAGGTCTAAAGGGAACAAATGCTTTAAACAGTGCCATCGCTAGACATCTCCTCAACACGTGTCATGAGGTGGACGTCGAAAACTCGTTTAAAATTATCAATAGGCAAAAGAGCTCAGTTCTCCTTAAGTTTGCTGAAGCCATTTCCATCAAGCCCCTGGAAACTTGATTTATACGTCCAGAAAGAAACGGTTATCAGTCTTTCTTTGCCCCAGTAACTGTATATTTTCATCTCTCTTTCATCTAAATGCGTAATGCCGAAAGGCTTCCATTGTGTGTGATTATTATTGTTCGGAATAATGTTTAATATTACATATATATATATATATAATTACTGCATGCATATATTGATTGATTTTTGTTTAAAGTTAACTCTGTGCAAGTATGTTAAAATTGTTTTTGTAAATATATTTAATAATGTCTTTGGCCTGTAAGCAGCTGACGAGAAGGCGACGAAATAAAAGATGATACCACTTTATTATTCTGCGAAAACTGTAGTTCTTGCTTTGTTCAAATTCATTAAGGGGAATAAATATATGAAATTTTTGAAAAATTGTTTCTTTTTTGCTGTCTTCTAGACTGTAGCAGTGATAAAATGGATTGAGTGATATGAATATGGAAACGTTTCCTTAGACTAATAACAATACATGGTGCGTCGGTGGCTAAGTAGTAGAACACTGGTCAACCACGCAATTGGTTCAGCATCCGATCCCTGGACGACGCATACCTTTATCTCGCTTAGTCGGTAATAATTCTAGTGAAGAGGGAAGGTTGGGTGTGAGGCTAGTAACTTCATCCCATTGCTACTAAAACTTCGAAGCTCTAGCTTGAAGCCATATGTTCCTATTGGGAACGAAAATGAATGATATAAATAACACTACATCGTGTATATAGTATTTAGAGCTTAGAATAGCTTAGAAGAGGAATTTTCCAACCAAAGATGTTTTATCTCACAGTTAAGCAAGAGTTATTGTTTGTCTCATAACTAGTGTGCAGTTATACACTTTAGGAAACAGATTAAAATGTACTTCCGCTCTTATTAAACTCTTTTCCCATTAGAAAATTTATATCACCAAATATTTATTAACTTTTCAACAATCCTCATCTATGAAACTAGCTTATACAAAAATAATACCCACCATTGGATGGATACAGAGTAATTGTAAACGAACAAAGCTAACAAGTGAAGTCTAAAGTATATATATATATAAGTATCTCAAGTTACTTTTTGGGACAGAAATGATTTTAAGACGATGCTTTTCAAAGATTACAGTTTTAATTCTTTTAAAAATATACACGTAACAAATTATCTAGATATTATGGAAACTTAACTACTCTTACTTATTTGTTATGAGAAATGTTAATTTGATTATTGCGCCTAAATTATTAAATGTTTCTATTTCTATCGCGGGAATTTAACTTTATTTTCCCATCAAAACTTTCTCCATCTGTTACATTTTTTTAAGTGTATTCATTCCAAAAACAACAACAACAAGAAGTGAATTTGAAAATGTGATAAAAAAGGTTAAGCATAACACAGTTTTATTTAATTTCAATAGTAAATTTAATTAGCACCCAATAATGATCTAAGATTTAAAAAGAAAAAAAGAAAGCGCGTACAATGTTCAATAAAAATTGAAAAAAAAAAACAAACAAACCTGCGTGTTAATTTTTAAATGGACTAATTAGTATTTATGCTAATGATGGAATTCACTATACAGGCAACACAAATTGTGATTGCATCAAATT